>JAOTJB010000006.1:34894196-34915822 GCA_027123815.1 Erythroxylum minutifolium | reverse complement strand
AGTTAAGTCCGAGATACATAGGCCCTTATGAGATCATTGAGAGGATTGGGCCTTTAGCTTATAAATTAGCTTTGCCATCAGAATTATATAAGATTCATAATGTTTTCCACGTATCGATGTTGAGGAAGTACCAATCAGATCCTTCACACATAATTCAACCTTCAGAGGTTCAGTTAAGGGATGATTTGACATATGAGGAGCAACTAGTAGAGATACTAGATTCGAAGGAAAAGGTTTTGAGAAATAAGATTGTAAAGCTAGTTAAAGTCTTATGGAGGAACCATTTGACAGAGGAGGCAACATAGGAACCTTTGGAAGCAATGAAGGAGAAGTATCTACACCTCTTCAATGACTCAGGTAATAATTTCGACGACGAAATTCTTTTAGGGGAGGAGAGTTATTGGATCCTAATTTTTTCTAAATTTTTTATTATTTGCTTAATTATTTATTTATGTTGTTTGTTGGGTTAATTTTTTATTTTTAGAATTGGGTCATAAATTTAGTGGGCCTAAGTAGAAATTAGAATTTTAACGGTCATGTTAGAATTAAATTAGAGTGTGGTATTGAGAAGATTAAAGGAGTTAGTAGATGAATTAAATGAAAGGAGGGGTAAAATGGGAAGGACAGGTTAAATGAAGGGTAAACTTGGAAGATCAAGACAAACAGTGGTCTTGAATAACAGAGAAAGGAGAGAGTCGTGAGAAGAGAGAAAGAAGAGAGCAAAAGAAAAAAAACGTGAATAAAGAAAAGAAAAAAGAAGGAAAAATCGTGGCAGAAGAGAGAAGGAAAAGAAGAAGAAAAGAGGAAGAGCCATCTTATTAAGCTAAGCTCTATGTTATTTTCTTCTTGTTTGGTTTGAAAAAGGAAGTAGAGACTAGGGTTTGTGTTGGGAATGAAGGAAGAAAAAAGAGGAAGATGAAACCAATTTGATTTTAGATTTCTAAGCTAGGTTTTGGGTTTTCTAACCAAGATAGACTATAGGTAGGTTAAGTTTGAGCTTAGTTTGTGTTAATTTCATTTTGTTATGATTATGGAAATTTGGGAGATTTCCATTTAAATTGGAATTGAATGAGAATTTTTGGTTGTGTTAGAAACTCAAGAACAACCTACCCAAGAACAAGAGGAAGGGCACAATTGAGTTTGGATTTTCAAGAGTTATAAGGTGGGTAATTTTTTTATAGTTATTGTGTAATGAGCAAATTTGCCTTGTATATGTGTTGTGTGTTAAAATGATTTGCTTTGAAATATTGTGATATGGAAATTTGCATTATGATGTATGACATATGATAAAAAATTGAATTGTGAGTATAATTATGTTGAGCCTTGGAATGGTATCATGGCATTTTGATTTAAATGGAAAGAAGAAAAAGCATGTGAATATGAACTTATGATTGATTGAATTGAGTATGAGATTTGATTGTGTTTGGGCGAGAGAGGAATTGTTTCGTAGTCATGTGCACGTCGACATAAAGCCTTCTCCCAGCTACCCGCTTGTGGCACACGAGATCCGAAAGGTGCTGGGAAATATTTCCTAATTTGGCCATGGCGAAACATTTAGTTTGCTGCGGCAAACTTTTCCCGAGAGGTTCTGGAAAATATTTCCTGATTTCTCCGTGGCGATCCCATATATTGACCCTCTAAATGGCAAAATCTCTTTTCAGAGCATGAAAGATGTAGATCTAGAAGTCTTCTTCAAAACCGTCCTAAGACAACCTTAATCTGATCTCTCTATTGAAAGTTATGTCAGTTGTCCCAAGATAGGTACAATATGATTGAGGACATAACCAGGTTTGACTCGTTTGGCCATAACTTCATCATCCGATGACCAATAAGTGAAAGAGACACACTTATTAGTTGTAAAGAGGATTATTAGGTATGTTAACAGTGCTTCTGAATTTTGAATTTGGTATACATGTGACTTCACATATTATCTAGTTAGGTATAGTGATGTGGATTGGGCTAAAAATTTAGACGATCAGAAAAGCACATCAGGGGGTTGTTTCTTCTTAGGTAAAAATCTAATTTTGTGGTATAGTAAAAAATATAATTCAATTTCACTGTCAACCGCAGAAGCAGAATATATTACTGCAGGTAATTTTTGTTCGTAACTTCTTTGGATGAAACAGATGTTGGAAAATTATGGAGTTGATCAGGATGTGTTTACAATCCTATGTGATAATGAGAGTGCTATAGACATCTCGAAGAATCCAGTTCAGCATTTAAAAACGAAACACATAGATTTGAAATATCATTTTACCTGAGAGCTTATGGAGAACAAAATAGCCACTCTATCATATATCACTTATTGGCCCCCGAATTTTTCTTTGTTGAGTTAAGCATGATTTAAATAAATTATGAGGTCATAATAAAATTTTTATTGGAGTTTAATTAATTATTATAGTGCTAGTAGGATTTTATTACACTGGTTAGTTAAATTAAAGTAGTAGGAATGTATTGAGGGTAATTGCGGCATATCACTTAAGTTTAGAGACAATGAAGCATTAAAGGAAGGGTAAAGTGGACATTTAGTACTCATTAAGGGTAAATTGGAAGGGGAAAATGTTGTATTTTTTAATAGATGAAGAAAAACGTGAATGAAGGGAGAGAATGAAGAGAAAAACGTGAAAAAGAAAGAAAAGAGAAAGGGTTTCGTTCATGAGAGAAAAGAAAGAAGATAAAGATCAGGTTTCATCTTTTCTTAGCTTTCAAGAATGATTTTGAGGGTATTCAAGAAGAGTAAAAGAAAGAGGAAGAGAAGAGCTTCTATTTGAGCCAAACATCTCTTTATTTGGTAAAGACTCAAGGTAAGCCCATTT
Source organism: Erythroxylum minutifolium (assembly GCA_027123815.1). Taxonomy (NCBI): domain Eukaryota; kingdom Viridiplantae; phylum Streptophyta; class Magnoliopsida; order Malpighiales; family Erythroxylaceae; genus Erythroxylum; species Erythroxylum minutifolium. Next base: position 34,913,006 of record JAOTJB010000006.1, on the reverse strand, counting down.
TTAATCCTTTGGATTTTTAGAAGGGTTTTGGTTCATGAAGCTTAGAAAAGACATGGGTTTAAGTATTCTAAAATCAATTTTTAGTGAATATGCTTTTTAGGTTCTCAATTTGTATTCCTATTGAATTGGATTTTTGCCAATGTTAAGGGGAATCAAGAGAAGCAAAAGGAGGGACATTTTTGAGCAAGGAATCTAATTAGGTTACATGTTTATAGTTGAGTTAATGAGCCATGCGTATTTTTCTAAATCAATAAAGTTAAATGATTTCAATTGCTTTATAAATGTTGCATTTATTACTTCTTAAATGATTGAAGTAATTGCTATATGTTTAGTACATGAATCTTGATCATGATTTATGAAATGATGATGGAAATTGTATTTGAAAAATATCATACTTACTGAAATCAAGTTTTCGAAATGTGCCTTTTGTCCAAGATGTTTACAAGATATGAAATTAATGTTTGTGTGGGTTTGTGGTGGTCCATTCTGTTATGTCACGTGACCATGTTAAAGGCTTCTCTCGCCTACCCGCTAGTGGCATGGAGATCCATCATGGACTCCCTCATGTTTACTGGAGATTCGCAAGAACTCCCTCCTGTTTATCAAAGCTTCGCAAGAACTCCCTCATGTTTATGGACTACCTAAACTATTATGATTGCTTATGCATTTATGATTGTTTGACAAGTTGAGAAATACATGACTTTTGTTGTTTATGAATTGTTTGACAAGCTTGAGAATTTAAGAAATACGTGTTTTATGGTTTCAATGCAATTTAATATGGTAACGAATATTTTCAATTTTTTTGCTTATTTCTCCGCTATAAACTTGTTACCCACGAGCTTTTAAGCTCATCCCCCATTTTTCCCTATCTCCAGGTAAAGAGCAAGAGATTAAGTGATAGAAAGTCAAGGCATCGCCCCAAGTCTGCATATTTTTTTATTTAAGTTAGTATATGGAAACATAATGCTTTAGCTGCATTTCAAGTAACACTTGTTTATGTATATTTTGTATGTTTGGCTTATGAGACCAATGATGTATTTGGGTTTTGAAATGCCCATTAAAGCTTTGTAAAACTCTTTTCTTTTGATGCTAGTGAAATATATTTATGTTCATTAAAGCTTTGTAAAACTCTTTTCTTTTGATGCTAGTGAAATATATTTATGTTTTACTTATGACTTTCCAAGTTTTTGCATTGCATTTTCAAGCATTCATAAGGTAAAATCTGTGTTCTAACTTCAGGGGAAAACTGTATTAATCTAGGCTGATTTGGATAAGGTTGTCTTCTTGGTAGTTGTAGTTTATTCTCTTAGCTTTCTATTGATATAAAGTTTGTAACTTTTAGATATTGCGGTTGAGAGATATGCTTTTTACAAGTTAGTGATGTTGCACAGGGTGTATGCTAGACATATTATAGCCTTTTTCTTTACTTGAGTTAACAGAAAATGAGTACTATGGTGTTTTCAAATGGGAAGAATTAGTGTGATAAGTTAGAGATAAAATGAAGGTGATAATAGGAGATTGAACATGTGCAGAAATTATGATCAATATGCATAAGTTTGAATGTTATGTTTTGGATTGATGACCAAACATAGATTATGATTTGGATGTAAATGATATTGAGCTAAAATGAAAGTTATAATGAAGGGAAATGATGAGGAAAATAAGTTAGAAATGATAGATATGCATAAGAGGGGTCATAGGTAACTTGTAATCTAGAAATTGATCCGTAAATGTTCGTTGGGTGGACTTAATGTCCGCTAGGTGGACCTTCTTGGGAATTCCAGCGTTCTAGCTCAGTGCATGTCCGTTTGGAGGGACATATGTCCGCTAAGCGGACATTCTCGGGATAGTTATATAATTGTGATAATTTTGACCCTTTAGATGGAAAAATCTCTCTTCATGGTCTTCACAGAAGTTGTATAACTCGAAGTCCTCTTCGAAATTGTTTTTGAATGACCTTGATCTGACATCCATAATGAAAGTTATGCTTTTTGTCCTAAATTATGTACATTTATAAATTGTGGACTTATCAATGTTGTCTTATGATACATTTAGGCTTGATTGGAGCTTGAAATGTACTTGGTTTGATATGAAAATGAGAGATAAAATGAGTGATATGTTTAGGGTGACGATTTAGGATATAAACATAAGAATGGATTATCGTATATCAAGTGCTCAATTATGGAATTTTGGGATGTTATGAGAATGAAGATGAACCTTTGATGGCTAATGAGATTCCATTGTAAGAACCCTACAGAGTGTTGCGCTCATGTTTTATGACTCTCGAGTTAGACTCCAGAAATAGAGTCTAACATCAATACTAAAAAACAATTGGCAGATATCTTTACGAAACTTCTTGATGCAGTTAGGTTTAAACTTCTTCAAGGGGCTTTGGGATTTTGTGCTTTAAATATTTGATGTATTTTTTATTTCAAAAACGAAACGTAAATTCAAAGACAGATTAAAATCCCTAACTTGTCTTCTTTATTTTTATGTTATCGCCACATTCTCTATCACCCCATCTCCTTTCTTAGTTTGCATTTTGGCTTTTATTTGGCTCTATCAAAGACCCATTCTCCTCTTTATTAAGCTTTAACTCTCTCATGAGTTTAGGTTTCTCTCACGGGTATCTCTCTCTCTCACTACACCAACGACACTCATTTCTATTTCTTAGGTTATTTTAATTTTTGACTCTAAAATGGGCCAAAAGAAGCAAAAATCTTCCTCTACAGTGGTGGAGAAACCACCGATGGCTACCACTCGATGCTCCAATCAGCTCCTGCTTCACCCGATGCCTATGAGAGTATTGATTAAAGCTATTTCATCTTCTATAGCACCGATAGAGGTTCCTGATACCTCTTTAGTTTGGGATAGGCCATTAGAACATGATGATGTTATGCAAGTGTTGCTTTTAATGGTAGAGAACTATGATTATGACTGTAAAGAAGCTCTAGTTGAAACTATCGTTCTAGTCTTTACAGTTAGATCACTACCTACTAGCACTCATTCTATTCCATATAAATTGATAAAAAATTAGCTCAAAAATTAGTCCGACCTCCTCAGATATACTCTTCAGTCAGAATGTCCATTAACAATGCAATGTCTCATAAATTCTACAACTCCGAAGCTGCAGAAAAATGAGAGACTTTCAAATACATTAGGTTAGTTCTTAACCATCCTATTAATTTAGATGAATTTCAATAATATTGGTTGGATGTTTTGTTAGCTGAGAGAAATTTAATGCAAGTTGCATTGCTACTGCAACATTTTGATTCTGAATTGGAGAAAGAATTTTTTACAATTTGGATAAAGATTTCATGACCAAGTCTGCTATGTGTTATAAACTAGTGTATTTACAAGTTAGACTAATCCAATTTTACTTTAATAGATTAAATCTATTTTGGGCTTTGATAATTTTCATGGGAATTTGGATTATAGTGCTAATTGGAATATTCCAAATGATGTGATTGCCAGTTTGTTAACTAGTGGAAGATTTACTGCTTCATCATCTACATTTGTTTTGTGTGCTTCTATGTTAACATAGAAATATTTTGTTATTTATAAGTTTGGTGCTAGCTGACTGGTTACCAAGTACGCACATGGTTTCTGGTTATCTGACCTAAGAAAAATTAGTACATGCCATTGGAATTAGAGAACGGTTTAATTTGGGCAAACTTATTATTGATGCAATGTTGGCAATTATTGATAAGCCTCACTCCTTTCTATGTTTTTCGTGTTTGATTACTCAATTCTTATATGCCAATGGCATTCCTTGGTTGGATTCGAGTATCCTTGAACCGGTAGCTTTGTTGAATATCTTGCCAAAGATTTTGAGTCAAGATGGGAGAGAATAATTCTTAAATTTGATTGGCTGATTATAGCTAGACTATGGATTAAGAATTTTAGTTTTTGGGGCTGAATTAATGATAATTCTTGTATGACTTGGAGGCTCAAATCTTAATGCTATCTTGGATAATCTTTGAAAAGAGTTTGTTTGTAGAAAAAGCTCAATCTTGTGAAGACTCTTTCATAATCACGTAACTACTATCGTTATTTCTTTTATTTGTCCTATGTTGTTATGATCCTTTTATTGTTGTGTGTTCTTTTATTTTATGATTGATGGATAAGATCTATAGAAAATTGGATGTGGGAAGAACTCTACGTAGTGAAGACTCTTTGGTGAATTACGTTTCATTGGTTGAATGAGTCTTTAGCTGTGTGTCTTCCTTGTGTTTTAGTTGTAAAAGTTTTTCTTATTGCTATAAGTGTCTTCTGCTGTGACTGCTTTTTAGGTTGGGGTGTCATTGATGGTTTGTTTGTGCAGCTGTGATTGTCTTTTGGCTTTCGTGTGAATCAGTTAAGTATTTTTCTTCAATTCTTCAACATTTATGTTTTGTTTTATATGTTCTCTTTGTGTTGTTTTTCTATTTTGATGAAGAGTGGTTTGAATGGCTGCCCTTGAAGTTTCACAGTTGAGAGTAAGGTGCAAAAATCCTAGCAATTGACTACGGCAATTTACTTAGTGAAAAACTTTCAGATTTATCTTGGAAGGAATTGAATTTATCAGGAAGTTGTTGCTTTCTATCTCAAGTGTTTTGGTTTTTCTTCCTAATTGTTTTGATCACTTGAGTTGTTTGTTAATTGTCTATATCGTTAAAATTTGTTGAAAAAAATCCTCTATTGAGATTAACATGAGTCGATCATGTTACTAGGTGTGAAATAGTTTCACGAGTTATGAGGGCGACGGATAGCGTCAAGGGTTGAGTGAGCCGACTTTACAAAGCCTTGTATAAAACTATTGTTGTTCTTTAGTGAAAGTATTAAACTGGGTGAGGGCCCCACAAATGTAGGAAAATGTATTAAACAACGTTAACAAATTTTGGTGTTGATTTATATTTGTGTGTTTAATTTTTCTGATTTTGCTATTATTTTAGAAATGACTATAATTAAATCGGAGATTTTACAAAACCATTACATCCTTCAGACTTTCAATCTCCATCATTATCGTTCTCTATGTCACCACCGCTATATCTCTATCCAATGTTACTTCTTCTTCTAGCACTACCTTTTTTCCTTTAACTCAAGTGTCTTCTGGTTCATCTTCCTCAGCTCTTCTGCTTTGTGTGTAACAAATTATCCCAAAGTCAAGGTTGATGAATGACAATGGTGATGTCCAAAGATGCAGAAAAGCATCTTTTTTCAAATGCTTGTCTCTTAGTCTCAAATGTGGCTTTTGGTTTCTACATAGAGAATAGAGAATAAAGACGCTTGTAGAATGATGATATGGCTTAATAAATTTGTGGCTTGATTTTGAAAGTTTGATACTTAAATTACCATGGATCATTGAGAATTTGGTTGCGAAATTTGTGATTTTTTTCAATTACAAGTTTATAACTGAAATTAATTAATAATGTCAAAATGTGTCAAAAATCTCACATTAAGCAAGTAAAGAATGTTAAAATAGTTTATAAATGTATGACAAATCTCCCCTTAAAAGGTGTCTTTTGGGGTGGAGTTAGGCTCAAATTTTTCGTAGTATTAGAGCTTAAACTTGCCTTAATGGTTTAGGACAATGTCGAACCTATTGTAGCCCTTTGCCTAATATGCCCATTAAATGTCCAACCCTGCTCTGAGCTGAGGGGTGTGTGTCAAAAATCCTACATTGACTAAGTAAAGAATGTTTAAATAGTTTATAAATGTATAACAAACCTCCTCTTACTAGGTGCCTTTTGGGGTGGAGTTAAGCCCAAATTTATCAAAGTGTAAAGTGAGTTAATTAATTATTATATTCCTAATGTAACACGTAAGATTATTTGGTTATAGAATTTAGAGATAAGTCAACAATTAGATTTTAATTTTGAAAATATTAACTATTTTATCAAGAATCATATCTAAATTATACAAATTAGTGTGATTATTTTATTTCGTTATATCTAAACTTTCATTACTAATATATTTAACTAGTTTCGTAAATCAATTAATATTACCCTAAATAAAAAGGATTCATTTGTAATATAAAATTTAAAGTTTAAAGATTATTTATATGTGTGTGTGTGTGTGTCTGTTTGTGTTTATTTATTCTTTATAATTTATAAAGGAAAACTAGAAAGAATGACATTTTAAAAAAATTTAAATTGTAATATTGATAAAAAGATAGAAAGTTGTGAATTTGTTGTTGAATTATGTAATCATACATAATGAGTTATACCTTTATGTTTATGATTACATTATGTAGTCACATAAAAATAAGTTATAATTGTAACTTTACGGTTGAATTATGAAATCACAACAAATGAGTTACAGTTATGGTTGAATTATATAATCATATAAAATAGATTATAGTTGAATTATGTAATTACATAAAATGAGTTATTGTTGTGAAAGAGTAACAATCATTTATACAAGTTAGTGAAGTTCACTTGCATTAATATATCATATGATTGTTGAGAAGTTGTCATTGCTCTATTTCTTCTTGTTATTTTACATAACTTATTCCACATTTTTCATATCATTAGTAGTTGGTAATAATGATTCTTGGTGTTAACTTTGAATATCAGACGCATGTATATTTTTAAAGTTCAAGTTATATGTATGCTTTTAGAATCAAAGACATGCATTTGTGTTTGTTTTGAGTTGAGCGATACACATTTTTTATAATAGTTGGTAACGAAATTATTATTTTAATTTTGACATATCTCTTTATTTACTTTATAGATAAATGGAGGGAAGTTTAAGCACTCATGAGAATTCAACTACTTCAGGTTTAGAAAAATTTGATGATCTAGCTTGAGCTCATGCTAGATTGGTTCATTGAATGAAGAACTGTATCATCTGTTTGTATTGTAATAAGCATTTGAAAAGTGAAGGAATCATCAGATAAAGAAACATTTAGCTAGGATCAAAGGTGATGTGGAGCCTTGTAAGAAAATGAGTCATGATGTGAAATTACAAATGAAGACTTTGCTTGAAAAGTATCAATATTAGAAAGATATAATACAAAGACTGAACGACAAAATTGGTAATAGAAGTTCCTTTTATAGTGGTCAAGATGATAGTAGAGATGTTGATGATGGTATTCCTACCCAACAAGAAGGGAATGTTATGCTTGATGTGAAGAAAAGAAGAAGATAGGTGTACAAATTTTTTACACCACAAATAACTCTTAGAGCTCATCCTTCAATTTATAGTACCTTATAATCTAAAAAAGCAGCTTATAATGTAGACATGATAATTGGTAGATAGTGGTGTGATTCAATTATAGTATTCAATGATGTCTAATCTTATTACTACCAACCTATGATGGATAACATGGTGTCTTATAATCTAGAATATAAGGCTACTTTAACTGATAACTAGAGAGGTAAACTTTTAGTATCTTTGTTTATGAAATAAACAATTATTTAGATGAAAGAAAAATGACTTAGGCTACTTATAGGTGTTCAATCATGTGTAATGGTTGGAAAAAAATAAGAAATTATCCTATTATCAATTTTTTGGTTTACTTTGTAAAAGGGACAATGTTTTTGAAGTCTATTGATGTATATGTCCTTATTAGAAATGTTGATAATCCTTAATATTTGATGAAGTTATGAATGAAGTTGGATTAAAAAATATTGTTCAATTCATTACTAACAACGATTCTGCTTACAAAGTTGCTAGAGAAGATTACAAAGCATATATAATTCTTTTTATCAAACTCCTTGTGATGTACATTGCATTGACCTGATGTTGGAAACTATAAGAGATGCTCAATATTTTTCCTATTATTTATGAGACTAGGTAGAAAGAAAAAAGAAAAAAACTAAGTTGATCTATTATCATGCACAAGTCTTAAATTTAATGAGAAAGGATTCACTAATAGTAGAACTTTGTGTTGTTTTGCTACTATAATATTCTTAACTAATTTCTTATCACTTCAGTGTTTTGTTTTGATCAAGAAGGAGCTAAGACAAATTTCTGTAAGTAATAAGTGAGTTGCATTTTAGCACGCTAGGTCTAGTGATGGTTTAGAGGTTTTTAGAATTACACTTAAAGATCATAAATTTTAGTCTTAATGTTAATTTTCATTCAAGTTTGTAAGCCTTTGGTGAGGGTATTTCGTATGGATAATGGTGATGAGAAGGCAATAATGAGTTATTTTTATGATACCATGGAGAGGGCGAAGAAGCAATCAAGGCTAGTCTAAAAATAGGCTTTCTTTATACATACCTTATCTTACAATCATCACTGAGAGATGAGAAAGACAACTTTAGTTTTGTCTCTACATTTAGGGCACTTTTAAATCTTAGTGTCTATTTTATACCAAGTTTTACAAAGAAACCTGAAGTTAATTGGGAAATGGTATTAAATATTACAATAATTGTTGTCCAAAAGATGATGTAAGATCTCCTAAGCTCATAAATGAAGGTTCATAAGGATGTTTCTGTTAATTTTAAGGTGCCTATTGCTATTAATCAAAGAAACAAACTTAATCTAGGTATATATTTTTTCATTTTTGTTACTTGTTGAAAATTAATTATTACTTTATTTTTTATAATGTTACTTTTGTTGTCTTATAGTTTCTTTATGAGAGCAATTCAAAAGTGTTCTAGAATTGCAAAATTTTGCAATTTAAATTCTAATATTATAGTTAGTTTCATATATTATGTGATCTTTACTAATCAACATAGATCTATCCCTTACATCATAGTTCTAAATTATTCGCTATTTACTCTCATTTTGCTAATATGACTCAGACTCCATTTTCTTGCAAAATTAAAATACTTCGTATTGATAATGTCATGGAATACAATGAAACAAATTTCACCCAATTTCTTAGGCACCTCTTAACAAAATGGTTAAGCATAATAAAAGCACAGCCAAATTCTTAATATTGTTCAAGCTCTCTTTTCTCCTATATATAACCTTTTGGTTAGAAGCAACTCTTTCTAATGTACTATAAATCAGATCCTTTCTCTTATCATAGGTAACATCTCTTCTTACAAACATCTGTTTAATCTTACACCTAATTATCAATCTCTCAAATTTTTTGGTATACTTGTTTTCAAATTAGAACTTTAAGCATTACTATGTTGTTTCTTAGGATATAGAATAATCTCAAAGAGTATTGAGGTTAGGATCTTTTTTCGTAGAGATTTTGTCTCGTCAGTAACCTTTTGCGATATATGCTGTTTTAACTCATTCACAGTTTCAGGTCAATAACCTCTCGTTAATTCTTCTATAATCCTACCATATCTCTTTTCCTAATATTTCTCTTTCAGGTTCTTTCAGTAGCCCTTCTGGCTTGCCTCTACCTACACCTAGTCCTATGGTATTCCCTCCAATTATAGATTCACCAAATCCTCCAAATGACTATCCCTTATTAGAACCTCTCCTTCCAGTAACAATGCTTTGTTAAACTAACCATATAAGTCAACCTTTTATCCATCTTTATAATTTTTATGTTTATTCCACTATTGTCTCTCTATATGAAGCTTACACCTATTGGGAGGCCATTTTGACCCTGTATGATAGCAAGCAATAGCAAAAGAACTATAAGCAAGTAACTTACTTATATAAATACCAAGGAATTGACTGACTTACCTTTGGTTAGGTCTGTTGTGAGTTGCAAATGGGTCTATAAAATTAAGACTCAAGCGGATGGATCAGTAGAAAGATACTAAGTCTGCTTTGTTGGTAAAAGGATTCACTCAAGAATATGAAATTGATTATAAGGAGATCTTTGCTATCCTAATTAACCTTTAGACACAATCTCATTGCTGTTACAACTAGCAAAAAGTGGCAGTTATACCAAATGGATGTCAAAATTACTTTTTTCAATGTCGATCTGACAAAAGAAGTACATGCAACCTCCTCAGGGTATGATCATCCCCCTAAAAAGGTTTATCATCTTTATAAAGCCTTATATGGAATAAAATAAGCTCGTCAATGCTGATTTACAAAATTTAGTTCCATTATTGGCCATCTTCTGCTCTAACCTAGTTTTTATGATCATGCCCTATTTCTTTGCAAAACATATTAAGTGTACACTCCTTTTATTCTATATATAGATGATATGATAATCAGTAATGATGATATACAGGGTATTAATGTTCTTAAGTCCTTTCTCTATTAGCAACTTAAGTGAAAGGCTTGGGTAACCTAAGATATTTTTTAGGTCTTAAGGTATCGTCTGATGAATTTGGATACTATCTATCACAAGATAAGTATGTTGTTTAACTTATCTCTCACATCGATATCGTTGATACTAAGATAGGTAGCACTCCACTTAACTCTAACAATCACCTTTCTGTCATTGATAAGAACCTATGTAGTGATGGTACGTTATATCATCAGTTATTTAGCAACCTTATCTATCTCACAATCTCTTTCTTAGATATTACCCATGTTATTCACATCATGAGTCAATTCATATCAGCACTTTGTATCACTCACTTCTCTACTATTCTTTGTATATTAAGGTATGTTGGAGGTACTTTATTTCATGGTCTTCATTTTTGTTACTTGTTGCCACTAGAGCTACAAGCCTACTCTGATGTTGATTGGACTAGAGGTCCAACGGATCATTGATCCACCACTGGTTATTGTTTCTTTTTGGGGACATCTCTCATTTTATGATGCAGCAAGAAACAAACAATTGTCTTCTAATATAGTATAGAAGTCGAATATAGAGCTCTTACTAATACTATTTTTGAACTCCTCTGGTTATGATGGTTAATTCAAGATATGGTGTATCTTTCTCGTTTGCATTTCCCCTCTACCATTACAACCATAATGCCATGCAAATTGCTCATAATGATGTCTTTCACGAAATTACTAAACACATTGATATCAATTATCATCTTGTTTTACATCATATTCTCTAAGGTACTGTACAATTTGTTCCTATATCATCACATTCTCACACTATAAACATGTTCACAAAATCATATCCACCTTAATGCTTTGTAGATCTTGTTTTCAAACTCAAGCTCTCATCTTTCATGACATCTTGAGTTTGAGGGTGGGGGTGTAACACATATGTTTTATATATCTCTAAAAGTCAACAATCATCTTTAATTTATTAGAATCATGTGTGTAATCATATGATATTAAATTTCCTTCCTTATTTAGACTTATCCAACATGCATAAATGCCCTTATAATATTCATGGGTAACCATACCGAAATACATGATTCTCTTTAACATTCTTTCTTTGCTTTCCATTTCTTCAAGAAGATATCAGTCAATAGCTAAGGAAGTTAGACCTCAAGAATTCCAAATGACCATTCTAGTAACACTACTTGGAATTTGGGAAGTAAATTTTGAGAATACGATCTATCGATGTAGGGATAAGGTCAAAGTTTGACATCAGTGAATACTTAAACCATCAATATGATGAAGATTTTCTCTTTGAGATATGGCACCAACAACAGAGAATTCATTCAGGTAGTCTCATGCTTTATAACCAAAGGATTTTTTAGATTAAAATTCTCTTTTTGGATTGTAAGCCACTTTCATTTATCTATGTGAAACCTTTTGATCTAAGTCTACTAGCTCTTAAAAGAATCATTTAGGGAATGAATTGCTCATAGCTCAAAAGATGTCTATTTTAAGCCTTATAAGATATCTATCAAATTTCTCAACATTAATCATAATAACTTACTAAATTTTGAATAAAAATTGTAATTTGCTAAAGTTTGTAACCAACATTTTAATTTAACTCTCTTTATATAGGAAGTAGGAAAAGGGCAGTTACTGATCAAAGTAAAACAAAAGGACTCGCGAATTATAACGTATTATAAGATATATATTTATTTTTTTAATTTTTAAAAATTTTAATTTATAACTTTTTATAAATATAAATTGAACATATTTTTATTTTTACAAAAATAAAAACTAAAAATCACAAAAATACTTTTTAAAAAATAATAAGATATAATAAAAACAAAAATATAAGCGAATTGTTTAGAATCTTTGTCCGCCAATTCCTCACAAAACTCCTTTTATATTTATCAATTTTATATCCTCTAAGGAGGGTTTTATGGAGTTGGTTAGTGGAGTCTGGGATAGCTAGATTCATGGCTGTAAAGCATTTAAATTCATGAGAAAGCTCCAATTCTTAAGGAATAAACTAAAGGCATTTGTGAAGCTTAGTGGTCCTAATATTTTAACTTAGCTGTAATCAGCTAAGATACGGTTTAATAATGCTCAAGAAACATGTTATCTCCACCTTAATAACCTTATCTTAAAAGCTGTAGAAATCAATAATATGGAGAATTACAAAAGAGAACTTCTTGAACACAATTCTCGTCTTCTGTAAAAGACAAAAGTGACTTGGCTTAGATATGGTGACTTTAACACTAAATTCTTTCATAATTATGTCTTGGCAAGAAGAAAAAATAATAGAATTCAGTCCCTGCTGGATGAGAATGTTCTATTGATTTTTGACAACTCTTCTATTGAGAATTTGGCTATTGATTTGTACTCCAATATGCTTGACTCTAAGCTAACTGGGAGGTGCAATATTTAAGATCTTATTGATCTAATTGGTCCATCTTTGTCTCAGGACTCGCTAGAGTGGATTTAAATGTTTGCTTCTTCTCAGGAAATCATGAATGTTCTCTTTAGTCTTAATCTTAGTAAGTCTCCAGTCCTTCATGGTTTTAATGTTTACTTCTTCCAATCTACTTGGTAGATCACTGGTATGCAGCTGATTAAAGTGATTCAGGAATTTCTGAGTGCTGGGAAGCTTCTAAAGGAAATCAATGCTACCTTTATTTGTATGATTCCTAAGAGTCCTAATGCTATTTTTATTAATGATTTTCATCCCATTTCCTACTGTAATACTATTTACCAGGTGTTTTCCAAACTGTTAGCCAATAGATTAAAGGTCCATTTCAACATATACACAAATCTTAAAGTGCTTTCATTTCTAACTTAAGTATCGTTGACAATATTTTACTAGCTCAAGAGCTCATGAAGGACTAAAATGCTAACAAACACATTAACAACTGTGTAATCAAAGTGGACTTCTCCAACTTCAAGGCTTTTGACAACTTAAATTGGAATCTTCTACTGCGTAGTTTGGAATGGTTTAATTTCCCTATGAAATTCTTTCAGTAGATTAAAGTTTGTATCTCTAATTGTTGTTACGAAGTACTCATTAATTATGTCCCAAGCAATATGTTCAATGGCTCTAATGGGATAAGACAAGGTGACCCAATGTTAGCGTACTTGTTTGCAATTTCCACGGAGATTCTCAACAAAATCATTGTATATAATATCTCTAGTAATCCTGAGTTTTGATCCCACCACAAATGTAAGGATTTTTAGCTCACTCATCTTAGTTTTGTAGATTACCTTATGCTTTTTTGTGGGGCTTATTACACTTCCATATCTATTCTTCAAGAATCTTTTTAGGAATTCTGCAAAATATCTGGCCTTAGTGTCGACTTACTAAAACGTAAGATTTACTTATCCTCTAATGTTACTAATCTTAAAAGGTTATGGGGTATATATGGATTGAATGTTAGTAGCTTGCCTTTTAACTATCTCGGAGTCCCTAATTCATCAAAGAAGTTTAAGTTCACTAATTGCCTCCCTTTATTGGAGAATGTCAAAAGGAAAATCAATGTCTGGCATAAGATCACTTTTTCACACTAGTGGGGTTCATCTCATTGTATTAGCTTTGACAAACCTTAATACGCATTAAAGCTCACATTTATTCCTTTCACAGAAGATTAATAAGGAGATGGTGAAATGTATGAGAAACTTTCTTTGGTCTGGTAAATTTAATAATCCTAAGGGTTCCAAAGTTAAATGGGATTATTTATGCTAGAAAAAGCATGAAAGAGGCCTAAGATTTGTCACTGTTAACTTGATAAAAATAGTTCTAGTGATATGGAAACTCTTCAATGACAAGGAATCATTTTGCATCAAGTGGACTAATGAATTCTACTTGAAAGGATCCAACTTTTGACATTTAAAGGAAAAGAAGAAGCATTCTTGGCCTTTTATCCTCCTGCTAAGGAAAATACAAATCATTTATTTCTCTTCTCAAAATATACATTGGAAGTGGAGAGGACACGTGGGTTTGGTTTGATAATTGTTCCCCTCTTAGTCCTCTATCCATAAGGAAGGAAATCTCATCCCTTGTAGCTAGAATTTTAGCTCATGCTAGAGTCTCTAAAATTATTGATCAGTGTTCTTAGCTAGCCATTGAAAGAGGTACGGGCAAATTGCTTTCTTATCTTTTAACCTATTTATGGAACCACCTTGTGAAGGATAAAGTTATTTGGAACTCCATAAGTAATGAGGAATTTTCCAATTCCTCATGTTTAAAAGCTATTAGACCTTATCTTCCTTCTGTTCCTTGGTATAACATTGTTTGAAAAGGATCATTGATGCCCAAAGCCTCCTTCACCTCATGATTAGCTACAAGAGACAGATTGAAAACAAAAGAAAAACTCAAGATTTCAACTGATCAGGTTTGCTATCTTTGTAATTAGTACCTGAGGTTACTTCTCATCTTTTCTTTCAATATGACTACTCTTCCTCCATTTGGGTGAGAATGCTTCATTACTTGAAGTCAGATTGTCTCAACAATAACTGGAATGAAATCCTAGTTTGGGCTGATAACCAATACAGAAGAATGGGGAAAGATCAGATATGCTTAAGCTTTTGTCTCAATTACACTATATACTCCACGTGGAAGGAAAGAAACGCAAGGATTTTTAAGAATTCTAAATCTAACAAATATGCTCTTGCCTACGGAGTGAGCTGTTGGATCAGGGAAATTATGATAGCTCATAACCATACACAAAAATTGAACTCCTCTCTCATAAGTAAATGAAACTTAGATTGAATAGTTGTTATCTCTAAGTAGTCTCATTTCTTAACATGTAATGCTAATTTTATTGCATCCTTATTACTTTTTGTCTCTTTAACAACTATGCGTCGTTGTAATAATTGTTTGGCTGCCCTTTAGGGCTTGTGAATGAAATTATTTCTTCTTTTTAAAAAACTAAAATTAAGGGAAAGCAAAAGTTGAATGAACACTTGAATTGATATGAATAATTATACAACAATAGCAGCAATAATAACAACGTTCTAGTACGAATTTTGTTGGGATGTAAAGTCCGGAAATATTAAGAACTAAGCAGTCTTACTCTTAATTAATGGAGAAGTTGTTTTTGATAATAATATGAGTAGTTAAAATTATAAATCTTCAAGACGAAGAGCTTGCTAAAATTTCTTAAAACGATTGAAATAATGAAAAACAATTGTTAAATATCCCCCAAAAAAGAGTGCTGCGGATTTTCTAATCTGAAATCAGTTTAATGAAGCTCTTATCAAAGGAAGTGTCAAGTTGAGGGAGTTAAAGGTTAAGAGAATAGTTGCATTAACATGAGTGGCTTTACTTGAGCCGAAAAGATTCTGTAGGAGTTATAAATCTTTCAACAAAAATCCAATTGGCTGGAAAAAATTATTTTGCGCATTATTGCTCAAAAAAAAGATTTTGATAGAGTTTTTCTTGGCAAGAACGGAATTACGTGAAAAGAATAGTTTGGTTTCTCCTTCTCTAAGCCCGGAAAAGAAAGTCTAGACTCTAGACTCCATTAAGAGTTAACGATTACTATTGACAGTGGCAACTATGGTGGAAGCCAAATTGTCAACGAAAGAACCAACATATAAAAAAATGAAAAACAAGTGACCAGGAGGCAAGCTACACCTAATGGTTAGACGAAGGAAGAGATAAGAGAGATATGAGCTTCAAAACCACAAAAATGACCACTAATACACATGAAATGCAGTGACCGTGGAAAGTGCGTGGTACCAACAAGTTTTGCAAGTCAAAATCACACTACCGCGGAGAAAATATATCATATCAGATTTAAGATCCTCCTTAGTTCGTGATAGGTAGAAAACTAATTTGAAATTGACAAAAAAGTACTTATACCTATTTGCTAATTTTGAATAACCTTATCTAATAAACATAACATAAAGTACATACTTTCAAATTTCAAGCCAGATACTTCATCTTTTTATAAGGTATTCAGATACAAATTTTAACAAGAAGTTTCTTAAAAATAAATCTTATGTACAGAAAAATAGAGTCAAAGGTATTATCATCTTTTTCATAAAGATTTTAGCTTCATGGTTAAATGTATTCCCTAAATTGAAATTGCAAGGCAAATAAGGTTAAAATGTCAGTATTTATGTGTAAAGGTTTTGATCCATCCAATTTATTGTTGACTTCTGAGTTGTGTCAGTCAGGCAAAAAGGAAAAGATAAAAAACTAAAACGAATATTGTTGAAAATGGAGCACTCAGCTCAGAATTAGAGTTGGTGCTCACATTGGTCAACCATAACACAACCGTAAGAGTCACTATATTTTTAATCATAAATTAATTTGAATGAGACTAAAAGAGAATCTCATTCACCTTCTAAATTACCAGATCTAACATTATTGTCACGAGTGTTCAGTTTTCTCTGCTCGTATTCGTGGACGACATGGCCTACAAAACAGAATAAACATTTCGTGAGTGGTAATTGAGACCATTCCTGACTTTTGAAACAAAGCTTCACCTGCCCACCGTTGGTTGGTGTTGAGTTCGGCTTCCACTAAGAACTTGTACTGTATATCTTCACTGATTGAATTAAATTATTCAATGAAAACATAAGAAAGGAGATGGAACGGGGGCTTGATCCTGTACTCAATGATATATGGACCAAAAGCTCCCCATAAGATGCTTGTCCAAGCACTTAGGTGCACTACGTTTTCCCGACACAGGATTCAATCATTTCCTTAATGTAATATAATTTTGGCGAAAGGGATTGATACATAGGAAATTATACCTTATGTATAGGCAAAAGAAGATAACATCATTTTTATTATGTAACAGAAATATATATATATACATATATATATATATATATATATTCGTTCTTTTTTACCCATCAAATGACTAAGTTGAGTAAAACAAGCAATAAAAGATTTTGGATACAAGATGTCTCGTGTTTTTTTGTCAATAATTGGAAAAAAAAAAGCCAACCACCTGTTTGTAGGCATGGCAATTCTGGCCCGGCCTGACCTATTTTTGGCCCTAGATTGGCGAGCCGTGGGTGGGCCACGGGCCAACCATGATCACCGGGCCGGGCCACGGGCCAACCATGGTCAGCCCGCACGGGTCACGGGCCAAAACGACGCCGTTTTATATTTTTTTAATTTAAAAAATATGGACGGGCCGGGTTTGGCCCGGCCCGCCCATGATCCGCCGGTCCACAGGTCGATCACGGGCCGTCCGGCCCATCGGTGGGCCGGGCCGTGGGCCAGTCCATCCCAGCCCCTACGGGCCACGGGACGGCACGCTACCCGCCTTAAATGAGGTCGGGTTGGCCCATTGATATGTCTACCTGTTTGCTTCTTCTATGTTAGTAATCTGGAAGCAATCAAAGTCAAATGGAGGTCCAACATTTCTTAGGTTTTTAAAGCAAAAGAGAAGACAGGTTCAGGAAATATTCTTGTTTCCAATAAACAAAACATGGAGTTTGCAGGTTAAGGACTTTCCTGAAACAGATAACAGGATTTCTAGGAAGAAGCTCATAAGCTTTACAGTAGAAGAACCATCTCCTACGGTTGATTTGGATTGTAATTATTGTTGGTTGATTAATAGTGTTGTAAATTGATTCTTGGTTAGCTTGAATTACTTGTTAGATGAGCTAGCCCTATAAGGTCTCTTTGGTAGGAAGGCTATTGTTGTATCGGTTTTGTGTTGTTGTAGGGAAGTGATGTAGCTTTCTCATGTATTTACCTTTGTGTTTTTTTGGTAGGTAAGAGATTACTACTCAAGTAGTCTCCAGTGATGTACATAACTTTTCAATTTTGTATAAAATCTTCTGATTTACCAAAAAATAATGACATTACTCTTGCTGCAATTTGTGGGGCACTTAAATCAGTGTCCCAAAATCCAGATAAAATTAGTCTTATTTGTCTCTAATTCAATGTTGTTGATTAAATAGAAAGGCAAACATATTGAAAAAGCATAAACTATGCTCAGTAATCCTGCATTGTACAAATTTTGTCAAAGAGTTAAACAAGGGTGCTAATTAATCAGGATATGCAAACCATGGTTTGAAGTTTACAAAGATTTGTATTTCCTTTTGTCTTTAGCAACAAGTTCTGTCGTCGCTTAAATATACGGGCAGCCACTAGGTGGAAATCCAAAAAGTTCGCCAAACTTGATCGTCCTCATGCTTGCCCTAAGTCATTTTGAAAAATAGAAAAAAAAACAAAAAAAGCATAACTCCTCCAAATCCAACTGCTGCATATAAATCACCTTGATGCGGAGTATAAATCTGTTCCTACAGATCTACCATGCGCTAGTAATCTACTAGATAAAAGATATCATTAAAGATCTTTCCACACGTCGACAGTATTATTCATCCATATTACACTTTGTGCTATGGTAGGGGCTGGCGCATTCACAAGCCATAAAAGTATGATATTATTGCAACGACGTCATTACACATATTTCCAATCAATTCTCACTAGCTCACTCAAAGAACCATCAACAAACGGTAACTTATTGTTTGAAGATAACGCCATCTCCATCACCCAAAACTAGGAGTAAGAGTTACTCCCGTCCAGCAAAGCCAAAACCAACACTAAGGATTTTCACCAAAATGCAATTAACTACCAATTCTACTTTAACTAATTAAGAATCTAGAAATCCTACTTCAAGATTCTTAGTGTCACATGGAAAATATCACCTTCATGGATCAATTGGAATTTAATCCTATATCAAGTCCTAATTCAAATAAGAAACT
>JAOTJB010000006.1:34868760-34880681 GCA_027123815.1 Erythroxylum minutifolium | reverse complement strand
TTAATTTATAAATAAAATTTTAATTTTTAAATTATTTATTTTATTAAAATAACATAATTTTATTAATAATTTGTTAACAAATATTATATAAGAAATTAAATAAATTTATTTAATTAAAAATAATTTGTCTTTAAGTTTTATCTCCTACGTAATTATTATTAATGATAAAAATATAACTGCATCAATATTAACAACTAAACAAATTTTTGTTTTTATCGAAAAGAAAAGCATAAACAAAAAAACTAAAAATTAAAAATAAAAATTATTTAAATAAAAAAAAACAGAAATAGAATCAAATGCAAATTGTCGTTTGATTTCTTATATACCCACCATTAGGCCACTATCATTTTCCGTTTCGTTGTTAACATGGACGCTGACAGGGGAAGTTTTACTCGCCTGTTTGACAATAAGTACCATGTGATCCACGTTCTATATTATACGTATAGGCGTATAAGCAGAGACGTGGAGGTAGTATTTGGCTCTCGATTGCCGATAAAACAATGCCAAAAGGCATTGACATGGTTGAAGTGAGGCCAAAGCAATTCATATTCTCCTCAACTTTGCAAGTACTAATTATGTTATTGTCATATTCATATTCTCCTCAACTTGGCAAATACTAATTATGTTACCGTCATACACAGGATGGATGGTTATACGGAATCTGACAGTGGAAGTTTGACTCGCCTGTTCGATGAAAAATACCATGTGATCCACTTACAGACGTGTAATATTGCAGGTCTAGTGCAGATACTATTTGATTAGTGATTGCCAACAAATAATGCCCAAGGCATTCACATTCTCCCTCAACCTGGCAAGTCTAACTTGTGGTTGCTTTTCTTCCTTCGGTACTTCCATTATTGTTATTAACTTTTGTTGAGGTGTCACACAGGATGGTAATAACTCAATGGTTTGTGTATGTCTGTCACAAGAAGACTTTTGACAATTATTACTAATTAAATTTAAAAACATTGGTGCGGGCTAATGACAGTCTAAATTATACTTTGGACAATGACCACATAAATTCAAATCCTGAATCATTTAGTGGAGAAGAATTACATTCCTCGTATTCTTTTCATTTATCCCAGCCAGAATTCTAGAAATGGCCTTTTTTTAAAGGAGGATTAGTGGTTAAGAGTTCCCTTGCAAAATCGATTGTATGTCCCTTTTCATAATTCATTATAAAACGACACCACTTTCCTTTTGTGGACACATAAGTACAGCCCTTTTCTGGAGCCTACTGCCTGCCCCATTCAACAACATTTAGAGCCGGCCTTAGTTACAAGTTGCATATAATTAATATCTAACAAGCCTACTTTCTGCAATCTTCAAGCATATAATGCTGAAAAAACACGATTGTCAATCGGCCTACCACTGCTTGTTTTCGTTCTGTCTTGTACACATAATATAAGATTAGAAGAAAACAAAAGGCTAACGTTGAAATGATCCAGTGCCACTTCTCATTCTATATAGAAAAAAAAATCCTTATCTGATCAAAATTTTTGTTTGAACTGGAATTCACACTTGCCAAATAACAATAACTTAAATAGCACATAAATCTATAATTTGTTTTTATTGTAAGGACTTTGTCTTAAATTAAATTTCTATTCTTGTCATGTTGAACTTTATTTAAATGTTTATTTCCATTGAAAAAAATTATTAGATCCAATTAATGATATATTACAGAAAGGAAACTCGGTTGTCTTTTAGTTCCCTAGAATTTTGTTGTCTTTTAGCCTGCCTCTATGAGTTGATCATATTGTTACGGAATAAGGACACATATGAGAACATGTTTAGAACCTTGAAATTTTCTACGTACGCTTCATATTGAGATAACTATTTTTTTACTTTATACCTTTAAAAGAGTAATTTTATACATTATTCCAGTTCATTTGGGGTTGTAAGTAGAAGTAGAACTAAACCATATCCCAATAATTGCTTATAATTTTTTTAAAAATAGATTCTGAAATTACAATGAAACACAAAGTTGACAAACCTCAGTATATGATCATTGCATTACTTGACTCTTGGGCACAAGCGAACAGGAAGATCTTAGAGAGGACTAAGAAACAAAATATTAGGGGTGAGAATCGTCCCTACTAATTGCTATAAATAAAGCAATGTCCACGTCTGGGATATGCGCTGAGAAGACATTATAATAGAATTGAAGAGAGCTAATACTTTAGAGATCGAGACGGAGTCTGCAGGAAAGCTAAAGAACGTAGAATTCATGAATATTGAAGAAGGAGGAGCAAAGGCTGATCCTAAGGTACCTGATGCTCAAGGTGTCAGTACCTCTGCACATTCGGTTGGCCACGGTATATACATGCCTCATGCTTAATTTCTGACTCATTTGTGTAACTATCCAACATCTAAATCTATGCATAATCGCCGGATTTTCTTGTAGGGACTATATGGTTCTACTTCTTCTATGAAAGATATGTTGCGTGTTGATATTCATAATTATTTCCGAACTCTCTTATTAACAACTTCTATGGTTCATTAATGAGGGGACCTGAATTTACGTTATCTGGGGCTGCAGATTCATGGCAACAAGTGGGATTCATGCTGGTGACAGGTTTCAACTGTGGTTACATACTGAGTTATCCAAGTCTGGTAATGGTACCTTTGGGATGGAAATGGGGTACAATAATCCTACTTATCTTCGGCCTCTACAGTGCTTATGCTAACTGGCTCTTAGCTGCGTTTCATTTCATTGAAGACAAGAGGTTCATCAGATACAGAGACCTTATGGGGTTTGTCTTCGGTGAGTAAATATCTATCATGTCATTTATTCTCGGTCTGAACCATATAACAAATATATAAAAAAGTGTGTCATGTAGGACGCTTTTTGGTTTCCATGTTTGTGCAGGGAAGTATTTCTATTACATGACATATATTAGCCAATTTTCGTCTTTTTTTCTCGCGAACATGGGTTTCATTCTCCTTGGAGGAAGAGCTCTGAAGGTATCAGTAAATTGATTGCACGTACTATTGTAGAATTGTTTGCATATCTCCATCGCTTTTAGGTGTCCGCTAATGGCTGTAAAATACATATACTTTCGTTGTACACAGGAAATGCACTTGGTTCTCAGCGACTCTCCATGGAGGCTTCAATATTACATCATTTTCACCGGACTGGCCTTTTTCTTATTCGCATTTTTTATCCCAACAATGTCCGCTATGAGGACCTGGTTGATGGTCTCTGCTGTTATCACTTCAGTTTATGTGATCCTCCTTATCATTATGGTTGTTGATGATGGTACATAGTTGCGCTGTTCCAATCCTCAAGGGCGCAAGCTCGCAAAGTACTTTTAACTTCACCATTGTTGCCGTTTGCTTTATGCATAGCTTACATTTTCGTCACTTTCTGAATAAACAGGACGATCTGATAAAAGCGGGAGCTACGAGGTTGGTGGAAGTCAAGTGGGCAAAGTGTTCAATGCTTTCGCTGCTATTTCTGCCCTTATCGCTGCCAACTCTGGAGGGTTGCTACCTGAAATCCAGGTAAAGGAATAGCAAGACCTCACAAAAGCTTATGTAAGGATTTGATAAAATGTTAACAATGTTTGGTAATTGGTGGTGCAGTCGACTTTAAGACAACCGGCAGTGAAGAATATGAGAAAAGCTTTGTTAATGCAGTTCACAGTAGGAATCTTCTTTTATTATGGTGTGACTGTAGTTGGATACTGGGCTTACGGTTCAGCAGTTTCATGGTACCTCCCACAACAGATTTCCGGTCCTAGTTGGGTGAAGATTCTAATAAACGTTCTGGTGTTCTTGCAATCGGTGGTCTCCCAAATGGTATGTTCTGTATACTTCTCAATATTTTAATTTCTTAATACTTTCTATATATCTAACAAGTTAAATAAATCTTCTATTAGTATTCGCAGCATTTTTTATTTTCTTATAATAAAAAGGTAAAAATTATTTTTTAAAGATGTACTAAATCTTTAATTGATCAATAATAACACTAGACAAAATACAAAACTTTGTGATTAGTACACAATCTTTAAAATTCCTGGGACTCAAACCGAAAGCCTGTAGTCATCTCCCACTATTAATTGAATCACCTCTAGGAACAATTTGTTTACTCCACTAAAATCTGACTCATTACATCATGGGCGGAGACTGCGAAACCACGAAGCTAAAGACTTATTGGTCTTTCTGTTTAATTTCCTTTACAATTTCGATGGCCTATCAATAAATTCAGATTTTTGATGTATAGGTCAGTCACTTCATGCCTCTATGTTTCCGGAAAATGAAATACACTTACTGTTTGGTGGGACTTGCAGACCATTAATTATTTGGCATAAAAGCAGGGTTCACTATTTGGTAGGAAGAGGTGTTGATCTGTCTTTATCTTTTGTGTTCAACTAGAAAGATTCAACCACAATCACCTTATATTCCGTAATTTTACGTTAATTAGCATAACGCAACTAGGAGCATATCTTAACACCACATATTTTTGTTCTTCCTTTTTGCTTAAAGCATGAGGTAGGCTATTAAAAAAAAAAAAAGACAATTCTTATATGGTAACTGAAACCAATCGAAACTAATAATACAGATGTTCGTTGCACCGATTCATGAAGCACTTGATACCAAGTTCCTGGACGCGAAAGAGAAATTGCATTCAAGCAAAAATGTGAAGGGTCTATTCCTCCTTCGAGCTCTCTTATATGCAGTAAACACCTTCGTCACAGCAGCTTTTCCTTTTATGGGAGACTTCGTCACTTTGATTGGATCTTTCTCACTCGTTGCTCTCACCTTTGTCTTTCCAAGCATGATTTTCCTCAAGGTAATTAAAATTACTAGCCTAGGCCGTAGACAGCAAAACTTCCAACTGTTGAATTTTAATTTGTTCAATGTGAGCAAAAGAGTTGTTCTAATGCAACTTCAACTTTTTAGTAGGTAAATACAAATTACATATTTCTAGAAGCAAGTCAAGCGCCGGCACTCTGGCCTTAATATATGGATCAGTCCATAGTCTCTGAAGTGACTTATACTTTACACTATCATAATTTTCAAAGTTAATGCGAACAGCATAGCTCTTTCTTTAAGTCAATATGACAGGTGTCTCTATGAAATGTACTCAAAAAGAAAAATAGGATCAGATGTTACTTAATTGAGATTTTGATTTGATTATCCTGAACATGCATGCTTGGTTTGATCTGAGTGCCACAGGTAAAGGGAAAGACAGCAAGAGTAGAGAAGAAGGTATGGCATTGGTTTAACGTCGTTGCCTTTTCCCTGCTTGCAATAGCAACCACAGTTTCTGCTGTTCGCTTAATCGTTAAGGACGTTACACAATACAGCTTCTTTGCAGACACATGAGCATACGAAGAGTTCAGGCAGCAATCTTATAATTTCTCCATCACTCTTAAAGACAATTTTTACGGGAGGATTAAGATATAAATTTCCACAATATTCTTTATGGAAAAAACTAAAATTCAAAACATTGTACTACGTTGAATATTTTCCCAATTATAACATAATCTCGCACGTTATATTGTAAAATTTGATTTAAATTAAAAATCAGCTTATAGATCATTTTAGATATAATAAATTCTCTTGTCTATTTTTATGTTAGAGATGTTTTGTCAATTCCTTTAAATTTTAAATAAGACTTAGTAAACTCATTTTGTTAATAAGGAGAAGAATGTTGAAAATAGCCACTAAACAAAATAAAACTGTAAGTGATTTAATACATTGGTTGATTGGATTTGTTTTTTGTATTAATTTTATAGACTTAAGCATTAAGTTGGAAAACAAATCAAAGACAATTCTTTTAGTTTCCTAACATGAATTGGACTCTACCTTTAAACTTCTTTAAAAGACTAATTACTGACTTTGCTCACCAAGTTACAGGCCACCTTATTCTTGAAAAATGTTATCCATTAATAAATGGTAGTCATTGCTACTATTATGACTTATAGTGACTAATAATAACAAATAGTTTATAATATATAAAGATAATTTAGTCATTATATATAATAATAGTTATAAGAGCTATTAAAATGATAACTATATGGAATTAAGTTTTTGAAAGAAAAAGTTTAAGAATTATCATTTGTTGGTCATTACGATCATTATGATTAATATTGACTAAAGTACTTATGTATGCTAAAAACAAAAGAATTGTGAACCATAAGAGTAATTTAGTTAATATAAACAATAATAGTCATAAGAGTCACTCGTAACAATTATCATGTAGTTAGGTCCTTCAAAAAATATTTTGAGTCATCATTTTATTGGTTATTATAATCATTATGACCAATATTAATTAAAGTATCCATGTACAGTGACAAATAGTTAGTCATCACTTTAGTGGTTATTATAATTATTATAACTAATATTACCTAAAGTGTTAATGTACATTAACAAATAATTTATAACATAAAAAAGTAATTAAGTTAATATAGAAAATAGTGGCGAAGGTTTTTGCATCTGAGTAAGGAATTCTATGGAATAATTCTTAAAATAGTGTGTTCAAATAAGCAAACTCTACAATACAGCGTCACAAACTGGAAATATCTCTGGGAATTTCTCCTAAGTGGTACAATAGGTACCTCGTCCAAACTGCGATTTAATATTTAAAAAAATAGCACTTTATTTCTTACGAGCTGACTCGGTGTGAGCGGGAATTAGTTTGGATGTGAATGGCTTAAAGGCGTCTTCCCATAGTTGGGACCCTCCTAAGACACTTCGTGGACTAACAAAAAAAAGAAGAAGATAGCTTTATTAAAATATTTAAAATTATAATGTCTTAAATTTCTATTTATTTTAATAGAAATATTATATAATTTATTGTTAAGTATATGATAAATTTTAGATAATTGTTTTGATATGATTTTAATAATTAATTATGTTAAAATAATTTAATAAAAATATAGAAGAAAATTTTAATAATTTTTAATAACAAGTATATTTTGAGAAAATCTATACAACTCATGAACTTTGGATATTTTACCCTAAATATATCATGACAACCTGATGAATTCCCTTTTATATACATCTGTGTTAAATAGCAATAATTTCCCTACAAGAAGCATATGACGGAAAATTTAACAAAGATAGTAACCAGATTCTATATCTTTGAAGCATGAATAAACAATATAATTGAACATTACTTGCTAAAGGTGTTGAAAGTTAACTAGAAGCCATGGTTTTCTGCCACACAAAATCCAAACACAACAGAAAATAGAATACTTGGGTTTGTTAAATCCAACTAACCAATTTTTTACACATACCACTACAATGTCGTCAAAAAACCACACAACAAGGTAGAAGACTACCTTTAAGAATCCATCAAATTAGGTTAAAGTAAACACATTATAGTGAACCATAAATCCAATGGGTAGGCTTAAGTGAAATTTATGAATGGATCCAAGGGCCCATGGTAAGATTAGTAATATAATTTCCATCCCATAAATAGCCCAAATGATACAAACACATACCAAAGATATAACTGTGTTAAGATTATGCTAGTCCATAACAATTAATTCAGCATTCTCCTACTTAGATAATATATATATAACAAACCAAATATACACAATTAACACATCGATAGGATGTATGAATCGTATATAATTAGATGGTATTAATCCAAAATCATGACAATAACATTAATATGAATTCATCATAAATGAATGTCATCAATTTGTCACTCATCAAGAAGGTAAAGTTACAATATGTCATAAATAGTGAGAATATATTCACAATATGCATGTACCATATAAAATTCAAACAATATTCACAAAATATGTATAAAATAAAAAAAACTCCCACTGAAACAGAGAAAACTAGACCCTTAACAGTCCCATATTAGAGACATGTTCCTTAAAAATATAGATATGTAAGCCTTTAGTTACTAGGTTTGCTAACATGCTTCTTGTAGGCATGTACTCAATAGTAATTAGAGACTCTGCAACTTTCTCTTTAACAAAATAAAACTTAATGTCAATATGTTTAGAGTGAGAGGTGCTCCTAGTATTTTGAGAGAAAGATATAGTTGCAAAATTGTCACAATATAATTTCAGTAGCCTTGATATGGAGTCCACAACTCCTAATGCTGAAATAAAGTTCCATAACCATATGGCATGACAAGTAGTCTCATAACAAGCCACATACTCTACCTGCATGGTCAAAGAAGTTGTAAGTGTTTGTTTGACACTTTTTCACGAAACAGCTCCTCATGCCATCATAAAATGTATGCAGAAGTGGATTTCTTATCATCCACACAACCTGCATAATCAGAATTACTGAAGCCAACTACTTCAATAGTATCAGTGTTCCGATATGTCAACATAAGATCCTTGGTACCCTGAAGATACTTTAAGACCTTTTTAGCTACTTTCCAATGACTTTATCTAGGATCGCTCAAGTATCTACCAAGCACACCTACAACAAAGGCAATATCAAGACGTGTGCATACTTGAGCATACATCAAGCTGCCAATAATTGAAGCATAAGGGATTGTTTTCATTTGATCTCTCTCAATATCATTTGAAGGACATTGGCCTTAGAGACTTATCACTTTTCATAATTGGAGCCTTTACAGAAGAACATGATTGCATATTAAACCTTTTCAAAATACGATCAATGTAAGTGCTTTGAGACAATCTGAGAACACCATTTGTCCTTTCACGAAGAATATGTATACCTAAAATATATGATGCCTTACCAAGATCCTTCATATCAATATGATCAAATAGTAATTGTTTTGTCTCAATCAACATGCCAGTGTTAGCTGCTTCGTTGTTCATGCCACAAGCCTCTTCAACTCCACCATCTGCCAATGTGAGAGTCTTTAGCCATCAGCTGCTTGTGTCTTCTTCTCCAAGGCCACCAGTTGTCTTCAACGTGTAAGGAGTGTTGAGTGGTGAGTGTTTTTGGATGGGCTTCTCATGTTGTGTGTGTGGAGAGTCTCTCCTGGGTGGTTTTCTTTTGCGTGATTCCTTATTCTCTCCCAGCTATTCACGTTTTTTTCTCTTCATGCCCCTTGCGGTCAACTTCCTCAGTTGTCACGTTATAACTCTCAACCAGTTGCCAATCATATTTTTCTCTTCCATTTTTCAACAAACGCAACTCTCTCTTATTGTTATTTTTTTCAATGTTACTCACGCTACTCCCTGTTATTACGCAGCTCTCATCTCATATTTCTATACCGACAAACTTGTCACTGTTGTCTAGGTAGTCTTGTTGTTTTTTTTTCAACATAGCCGCTAATTTCTATCTTCTATGTATTGAATGAGTTTCTAAGAGTATTTGGTCCACCCATACTCACGCAAACTCATCTTCTTCGTCCCTCTCTCATGCCTACCACCACTTCTTCTTTTGTTTCATCTCCACTCAATATTTATTTTAGCTCCCTAGGAGTTTCCAAGGTCCCACTCTTATGCATGCCGCCAGCTCCCCTTTCTTTTCTAGCCACCAGCCTTTCAACCTTCTGTGTTATTTATTGATGTGACGATTTAATGGGGTGTTTTTGGTCCACCCCCACTGTTAACACACACCTCCAACACAGTCTTCTTTGTTTTTCCATTCTCTATGTTCTCTCCACCGTAAGCTTCTCTTCTCTTATTCTCTACATTGTTGTTTTGTCATGGCAAGCTTGTCCATTAAATCACATTCTTGAATGCAAAAACACGTACACGTTAAAGTAGAGCTTTTCTTGCTTGATGCTTTTTAACATTCCAAATCCAATATGTCCCTAAAATTAAAACAATTAAATTTTAATTAGTGAATTTTAAACATTAAATGGACAAGAATTAAGTAAACTATGTATCGAAAATCAATATAAAATATCCATGAACAATACTCGTACGCTTGAATTTTTTCTTGTCCTCAAGCAACGTACTTGGATCACAACCAATATATTCTGTCATTTCATTTTCAACGAAAATCAGGTGCTTGCAATCCCTTAAAATTGGGCAAACTCAAGTATCAAGCTACTACATATATCATAATCTTTTCATCAATACACATAAACAAAATCAAAGGTAGATATCTTTGATCAAAAGTAAGTATAAAATTAAAATGAGCTTTTCTTGTGATATTCACTCATATCACTCAAGTGTATAAGGGTTGTATTTCACTCAAAGCTTCCTCTTAGAGATTACACTACCATAGGCTTGCAAATTTACCTATTTTTTATTTTTATTTTTTTACTACATAGAGTACATGCCATTATGGATCAAAAGGGCTTTTACTAAGGGTTGTAATAGGGCTTAGGTTAAGGTGAGATAAGAAGGACAAAGGCTACTCACAAGCATTCACAAAGCACCAAATAATGTGGGACAATCAAAAAGAACTTTTGAAATGTACAAACAAAAATACGGGACTAAAAATACTCATCACTATCAAACGCTACTGTTTTGATCTTTTTCATTTTTTTCATTTTTTCATTTTTATTGTTTTTTATTATTGTTTTTTTTGGTAAAGATAAACATAAAAGAAGATAGTAGTAGCACAAATCAACAACAACTGAGTAAATGTACCTCTAAAACATCTCAGAATAGCATATAAAACAAAAGTCCCTAAGTCAAAGACATCAAATACTTGGTACTTCATTCAACTTATGAAAGGGTCAGGCTAAAAAGTTTCCAGGTTTCAATGCGATGTGATTAATACGAAAACAACAAAGTTAAAGGCTCAAAGGGGATAACAAGGGAAAAATAACTGGGTGGGTTATTTAAGCTAAAGGTTAAAAATAAAGAAGGCCTTTATCATGTCCATAAAGCATGTAACTAGCAGTATTCAACAGGTTCAGAGCAAGTTCTGAAGGTAATCCACATAGGGAAGCCTCACATATAACAAAGAAAATAAATGACTATACAATGCAATCATATAGCTCAAGACCTAACATGTGCTTAAATGAAAATCCATTAAAACTTTATACATTGCCTTATCACTCAACATCAGTTATTGACAAAGTTTATGCAATTGACTACTTTAATCAATCCACATGGTTCACTATCCACTAAAGTCGCCTAATCCAAGTTCACGCATACAACTCAATTCTCCATCCAACTACTTTGACATAATAGTATGGTCAAATTCATCACAAATAGGACCCAAATTAGCTACCAAAAGAGTCGCAACGATTCAAGTGTGTATCGCTCAACATCAATATCAATACTATAAACATCATGCACATAATCTCAATCCCCCCCACTTAATATGAACATTGTCCCTAATGTTCAAGTAGTTAACTATCAAACACAAAGAGGGGAAAGAGAAAGAAGAAACTTCCCTGAAAAAGAATCGGCTAAGAACTCTTTGTCACTAACCACGCAAACCTAAAGAAAACTCAAAACAACTCAAAGTAATGCATTAATTTAGAAAGAAATGCAAAGGAAACAATAAGAAAAGAAAAGAAAGAAAACTACAATCTTATTGGAAAGTGTGCACTACGGTCAAAGAGGTGAAGTGTCATAAAGACACAATCGCTCCTCAGAATTATCTACAAACCTGGGCATATACAATTTAGCTCTTTGTCCATTTACCTTGAACGAGTTTTCATTTCCCGTTTTACCTCAGAGACCCCAAAAGGAAGGACTTGGATCACAGTGAATAGACCATACCACCTTGACTTAAGCTTCTCTAGAAAAAGACGAAGATGAGAGTTATAAATCAATACCTAGTTGCCTACCTTAAAGTCTCGGTGGAGGATCTTCTTATCATGCCACTTCTTCACACGATCCTTATACAACTTTGAATTGTTATAAGAATCCAAATGGAACTCTTCAAGCTCCTGAAGCTGCATAAGTCTCTTTACACCTGTAGAAGACAAATCAAAGTTAAAAAATTTTGTAGCCCAGTATGCACGATGCTCTAACTCAACTAGAAGATGACAAGATTTGCCATACACTATCTTGAATGGTGACATGCCTATGGGTGTCTTAAATGCAGTCCTATATGCC
>JAOTJB010000006.1:34845930-34857669 GCA_027123815.1 Erythroxylum minutifolium | reverse complement strand
GCATACTTAATACATGCAAGTTAGATGGGAAGTGGTGTTTCCAGTGGCAAATGGATGAGTAATATGTAAAACCTACCTTTAAGAGGGGAATAATGGTTGGAAAAGGTTGTTAATATTTGTAGGTTAAGGAAAAAAAAGGAGGAATTCGCTTAAGGAGGGGCTTATATCTTATTAGCCAATTGGTGAGGCAATAACTTACTAAAACGATGATTAGTAGTTGGTCCGAGAGGATAATCAGCTAGACTAGGACTAAGATAACCCAAACTCCTATAGGAGGCAACAATGGGAAATTTTTTTGTAATGGACAAATTCCTAACAGAACAATCCCACAAGGAGGTAAAAGGCCTATAAGTTGTGAACTTCTTTTCTGGAGAAGAAGCAATGACAATATCTAAAGAAGAACTATTGACTAACCTTGTGCTAGCAGGCATGACAATACAGAGGATGCGAGCATTATCTAGATTGATTAGATGTAATGCATCTATAGGTGGCTTTTTAGGTCCATCGTCAAATTGAAAACTACCAAGTTGGAGTGTGGTAGGGGCATGGTGAATTTTTGATAGATCAGTGAAATGCGTAGAGATAAAAAAGAATGTCAATTGGAAAGGCGTACTATTTCTTTAAATCCATTAGTTGGTAAGGGATTTAATGTAGATTTTGATAAGGATCAAATGGTTGTTTATGTACCTTTATCATTGGAGGTTAATGGAGGCTCTTTTACTTATATTTTCTCATATGAATCTCTTATCTCTAGCTATTGGAGATACCATTTTTGTACAAACTCAAGACATACTTATTCCGCTTTATGTATCAATAAGTGGAAATTAGTTATTTGTGTAATTAGATATTACGCAGGTAATTGTAGCAATCATCAAAATGAAAGAATTGATGATAAAGCATATGGGTAGAAAAGAATCTATTTAGATAGTCTTTGTAGCTCTGCCAAAGTTCACTATGAATCTTTGGGTCCCTATCTTGAGATATATACACACTTTCTAAAAGAAGAAATTTGTTGTATATATATTCAAACGACTATTGGTCATATTTCTCTTTATCGAGAAATCAAAACTTTTATATTTTATTATTTTCTATTTTTTTATAATAGAATTAATTGTTTAGGATTAATTGGTTATTGTCCCCATCGGTAAAATAAAATGAACTATTTCCTTGGAAAAACCAATCAAAGAATTTCATGAATTTCACTTAACTCCTTCTTCTACGATTGTGATATAATGAAACAGATGAGATCAAAGGGGATTGAAATGTGATATATGATGTAGAGTATAGCATATAAAATCTACCCAAGGATCGATTAATTAATCGAGATATTGTATATTCCTAACAGATATATGACTATAAACTCTTGTCGTATATTGGTTGCATGGGTTGTTGGATAAATATAAGAAATCACAGAATATTGATCATCTAAACCCATCTTATGTGAGTAGAAGATGATAAATACTGGACACACGTGATGGTTTAGGATAAAATGTTTAATATTAATTGTTAAATAGTAGTTAAAGATTAAAACATAATATAAAATGATCATTTAAAACTTCCTAAAGTATAAGATTATGATTAGTGTATGAAGATAAAGTATATGGACAAAATTCTTATGTTTTTAGCTAAGAAAACAAAAGATAGCAAAAAATCCTTCGACATGTGAAAATTAGAAACTCGTTTAAGTAAGTGATAAGTTTGAATGATGCATATCTGATCTTAAGAAAAGTTTTTATGTTTAAGACTTTCTTATATTTCCAATTTTCCTTATTAATGTTTTCAATCTTAATAAACTAACTTCCTTGTATGCTCAGAAACAAGAATTGTTTAATGTCATATGATAGAACTATAAATATATATTCACATGAAATAATGGCATTTAATTTTGTTAGACATGACACAAGAAATGAAAGCTTAAGACTTTTATTTTATTACATTTATGTATTAGTTAAATTATATATTAAAGTGATTTTGATATTCAAAAAAATTATAAAACTTTTATTTTTCTTCCTGGATCAAATCACATCCTAATTTCCTAACAATTAGGATGCTAGCACATGTAAATTATGTGATTTATCTTCTATCAAAGACGTGGGGGTAGTTTATATTCCCAGGCGTAAGTTAAGTTGGGTTAGAAGGAAAGATGTACTTTGGTTATCTAATCAGAATATGGCCAGTTAAACATCTAAATTGAAGTAGAGGCAACCTAAGTACATGACCTATTGTCTTTTTTCATCTTGGTTATGTAAATCATTAATCTTGTGTTAATAAAGGTTTGCCTCATTTGTAAGACCACAAGAGCTTAGATCTATTTCTTTTGCTGACATGAGAATTTGTGACTAAAGGAAAACTCTCGGAGAAATAAGAGAAGTATTTAGAAGAGATAGGTGAAGAAAGAACTCTTCATTTTTTGATAAGATTTTTGAACATATCACATAGTAAAGCCTCTTTACAATGAAACACAAATCTTGCTTATATAGAAAAAGCTAAGGCTAAAAATGTAAACTATCTTAGAGACATAATAATATAGCTTTATCAAATGCTTACCTAACCTTATCTCTAAGGAATCTACTTTTACAAAAGTAGAAATAATTCACCTAACTTTAACAAAAGTCAAAAAGTGAACAGTGCAAAAGTAAATTACTTTGTACAAAAGTCTTAAAGCAAACAGTTGCCACGACAAAAGAGGAATCTTAGAATAGTAGTTGTGGGGACCACAAAGAAATCTTTAATGTCAAAGTCTACTTTAATGATGAAACTCCTCAAAATTTGTGTCTCCTGATAAGAAGAGAATCCAAGGCTGCCGATAATTTTATTTGTCACGAATTCTTTCATGCCATGATTGCATATTTGACGGAGAGTCTGGATCACTTGAGCTACTAGATTTGTGTCGTTTAGACTTGAGCTCACATTGATGGAGTTAATGTAGGAATTGTTCTAACTCTTCTTCTGTAGGATTAGGATCTTGAGAATCCTGGAAGATAGAGTAGTCTATTTGAGAAGAACCTGCAACATTTGAGACTGTATCTTCTGTGTCATATTGAGGACTGTTAGAACTAGGCATATCAAATTTTGGTGCTTCAGGTTCGCCAGGTATAAATTCTCCAGGCTATGGTCCAATAAATGTAGTCAAAACTGGTGTGTCAGGAAAATGATTAATCTCTTTAAGAAAATCTCGAAGAGCTAAAAGAACATTATTCTGACGTCTTGACCAATAAAGAGATGTGTGATAATGCTACACACGAGGCTCTGTATAGAGTTCACCAGTTGCTTGTTCACGATATGGTCGATGGATAATGAAGAAACAACGAGAAGATTGTCGTATGTCTAAAGAAGACCTAAAACGATGCTGAGATATAATCATGTCACATTGTTGTTTCCATTAGTCTAGCGGTTGAAACTATTCAAAAAATGTCCATATCAACGAACTTCCATTGTTAATGTCACAGAGATTCTGATAAAGATCAAGAGGAGAAAAACAAATGGCACAGGCATAAAGAGAAGATAATGCCCACAAATACCATAATGTGTTTTCTGTGAAGGGCTCAGAAGGAGTTAACACATAAAGGTATGGTGGCTTAAAGTTTAACATAGTAGGACTACCAACAAGATTATGTTCAAAAAGAGAACAATGAAGATAATAAAATAAACTCATTCTGTAAAGAGAAGCTACTTGTTCTACAGTTCTAGGACATCGAGTAATAGGAGGAAAAGATTTCTTAGTAAAGGCAAAGAGTGAATTGGAAGAGCTAGCCATTCTGTAAAATTGAGTAGAAACAAAAGAAGTAATGCAAATCTTTTTGTGATTTTCTTAAAGAGAAAAAGGATACTTATAGTGAGAAAAAGTATCTGGAGGCCATGGTGGATGTCGTTGAAGAAGTGTAGATAACTCAAAAGTAGTGACCTGACTAACATCTGTTTGAGAACATTGGTTCTAGTCAGAAAACTTTATTGGTGCACGATTCTGACAGATCATTTTAATGTGGTTGACAGCTATAGTCTGTTCTTTTCCCCATGTTGATGGATTCTTACGTAAAAGCTTAGATAAGCTTGATGTATAGGCTGCCACATGTAGTATGAAATCTCTGATGTAGTTGACAATCCCAAGGAATTGTTGAATCTATTTAACGGTGAGATTTTCATCTGGAAATTGTAATAATTCTTTTGCAATATGTGGGTCTGGCTGGTAGAATCCATCCTTGAATTGCATTCCAAGATATTCAATATCTGTTGTACCAATAGTGCTTTTAGAAGCCAAAAGCATAATCTGATACTGTTATGTAAGGTCCAAAAATTGTTGTAAAAGGGCTTGATGTTCCTCATAGGTCTTTGAGAACAGTAAGATATCATCGATATAGATCAATGCACTGTTGAGGATAGGCCTATAGATTTTGGTGATGGACTTTTGAAACAGTGATGGAGCGACTTTGAGTCCAAATGGCATAACATTCCATTGGTACTGAGCATTGGGAATGCAGAATGCAGTCTTGTAACGTTCTTCAGGGTGAATACCCAATTGCCAAAATCCTACTTTAAGATCAAACTTTGAGAAGATAATAGCTTCCTTGAGAAATAAGATCTAAGTACTTATCTTAGGTAGAGGAAACTTATCATCTTGCAGGAATGTATTCAGAGGTTTATAGTTTATCAATAGACGTTTCTTTCCACATTTCTGTTCTAAATGCTTATTGACATAGAATGCTTGGCAAGCTCAATCCGACTTTGTGGGCTCGATCAATCCTTGCTACAATAAAACAACACACTCATCTTGTGCTAACTTCAAATCATCAGGATTCATTCCTAGATGTGTGGCTTTCGTAGGATTAATATCCTCATTTTTCTTAAATGGTAGACTTATGAAAAAGTTTGAGTTTTTTCACAGAGGATTTGGATGAGTAAACTATGCATGAGACTCTGGACAGTACCTCAACAATTTATCTCGTAGTCCAGTGTAACATGTAGGAACCTGTGAGAGTTCAAACACGTTTTTTATATCAGTGTATGGACTTATAAGGTTTCGATACCTGAGGCCTATGGATAATATCTGTAGATGTTTGGCTTTGCAGTAAACATCCATACCAATCAGAAGATCTGGGCCTGGTAACTTGCTTCCAAGAACTTTAGTCCAAACTGTACACTGAGGAAAGAAGTAGATGCCAATTTTACTTCTTATTTGTAACTCAATTTTAAAAGAATTCCCATCAGCTGCAGTAAAATATTCTTCATGAGAAGTCCATGCTTCTGATGGTAAGATATTGGGCTTCATGATCGTACGACTAGAACCAGTATCTATAAACCCAATGACTAATGGGCTTATCATATTTATCTTGTCGGAAGATCTGGATCTGGACATAAGGTCGAATTGGAGTACGATCTATCTTCATACATGTATATTGCAACATGTACATAGAATCATCACTGGTAGACGCAGATGATTGTGACAATTCTTCATCATCCGTTGAAACAGAAACAGCAAACTGTGTTTCACTTTCCTCACAAGATTGTTCCTCAAGTAGTTCTTCAATGTGAGACTGAGAATGTATTGGCAAGAGTTTCTTAAGTTCCTCCAAGAATTTGGCATCTTTCTTGGTTGCCTTAGGACAGTTGTTAGCATAGTGATCTAAGCTTCCACAGACAAAACATCGAGGCTTTCCCTTGCATCGATGTGATGACTTTTTGAAGAACCTCATACTTCTGTACTTTTTGCTTTTGTTCTTTTATTTAAAGTTTTGCTTCCAAGGCTTCTTGCCTTTCTTCTTTCTGTGGAACTTTCTCCTTTCATAGTAAGCTTGAGATTGATGAGCTTTCTTGCTGTTATGCCACTTACAAGTCTGTTTATCTTTGCACTTGATTTGGAGATGAGGCTGCTTACATGCCTTAGAACTGGACCCCCCTTTAGGATATTCTTGAACAAAGTATGTTGATCACATAACTTGTCAACAGAAGCTATCGCAAGCTGGTAGATTTCTCCAAGAGATATTGTTGACATATCTCTCTGAAGAGAAGTTATGGCCCTTTGAAGTTCTGGTTATAACTCATCTGGAAGGGATGAGATAAATGTGTAATGAAGATTAACATCATTCCATCCATTCAATAGATAGTATCTTTCCATCATGCGTTTAAAATGCTTTTGAAGATCTTTCTTGTCAAGCGAACAACATTTCAACTTGAAATATTTCTGACGGATCTGCTTGTCAATCAACTAGAAATCACCAATAATTTTTTTGTGAATTATGCCAAGTAGTGCTCCAACTGTTGTAACTTGTAAATACTAAAGATGTTGATGCTCACTAACACTTTGCCACCATTTTCACAAAGTACCAATAAATCTGGATGTAAATTAAGACAAAATATCCAAAATTGGATGATTAGGCCTGATCATTTGTAAATCAATTCAAGCACCGAATTCGTGTAATCTATCCCACCATTTCTTTGGAGGTAGATCATCAAAAGTAAACCAAGGTCCTGAAGTAGGCTTGGCTATATGAGTTGTCGACTGTGCAGCTGCCGTAGCTAGTATTTCTTGATGTGATGGTTCAGGTTTGAAAGGTTTAGTACCTATGGATTCAGTTTCACTGATTTCTAGTTCTTCAGTATAATAAGGAATAGTCATCAGAACATTAGATAATTCTGAAAGATCAGCAAGATTTGCTGAAGAATCAGTCGGTGGTGAACTGACTAGTTCTTGTGATGACTCTGATGGTTGTTCTTCTGAAGCGATAAAACTGTGTTCATCTGAACAACTAGATGGTGTTGCAGAGACTTCAGATGTATTGCTTTCTGCATCAATTTTCTCTTATTGAGAACTGGAATTATCTACAAGAGGTTTTGATGTCAGAGTAGCTATATACTCTGTCTGTTTCACTTTATCCTTCCCAAGAAAAGAGGTGGAAGGTTGAACTGGTGCTGGTGGTGGAGATTCTGGAGGAGTTTGAATCCTTAACAGTTTTCTCCACTGTTCTTCTGGCTCAAAAGATGTATAAGAAGATGATGCTTCTGGAACCTTTGAAGAATGATCGGAAACTCTTTATTTAGGCATACGATCAGATGAAGACTTGGTCTTTGATCGTCGAGGCTTCTCTTGAGTTTTCTGAGGATGTATATACTGTCTAATCAAAGGGTAATTGAATTTTAATACCTTTGAATAGTCAACTTCTTCTAGATACCGTTGATACATAGGTGTTGGATATGATGGCTAAAGAGTAGAGAACTTTGAAGTAGAAGAGCCATATATCTGCTGAGATTGAGAAGCATGCATTTCTGCTTCCATTTGACGTATAGTCTTTTGTATCTCTTGTATCTTTCTAACTTTCAAATCGAATTCTGGCTCCATGTATTGAGCAGAGATGTATTGTCTGAGTTCAGCATTGAGTCGCTGAATCTGACCTTTGTAAGAATGATACATCTTTTGTATTTGTTCCACAACAGAATTGACTTTACAATGAGTAGCTGTATTTTGTTGACTAATTCCATCCATTTTGGAATCAATCCTTCTCAAAACTTTGTTTTGTACTACTGCATTAGATGTCTGCCAGTTTAATACTTCATCACTAGGATTTGACGTTAGAGTTCCTTGTGAAGTTATTCCTGACGCTCTGATATATAGGTTGAAGATAACCCGCTGAGATTCATCAGTACTCTTGGATAATTGAGGAAAGTTATCCTCATTTGGTAGTATCATCATACAGGGTACAGCAGTAGGAGTTGTAACAGGAATTGCTGGCTGAGATCTGCACGATCCATTAGTAGATCTGTAGTCATCTGATCTTGGAGACTACTTGAGCATCTCTCTAAGAGACTTTGGTCGGGATTTTTCTATCATAGATAGACCATTATGATTGTCTTAATCTGGATCCTCTCTATATGGAGGATACTTATAAGAAGGTAAGCACCTAGATCTGGGCTTGGATTTCTTCTTCCTTCTCTGTTGATATCTTGGATCATCGTCATCTGAGTCTGACTCCCGGTTGAGACAGATCTCACAGTCTTGTTCGCATATTGATGGGTCGACATCCCATACAAAATGTCCACGATGATGGCTTATATAGACTGGATCTCTATTGGATTGGAAATAGTGAATAGAATGACCGTCTTTACCTTCCGTATGAGAGAATACGGGCTGGATCTTAAGGCTTGTTGCCCCAATTAATAGATCTAGTAGATCTTGAGGATCATTGGGCTGAATCATCAGGATTGAGCCTGATGTAGATGGACCAGCGTGTCATCGCTAAGTCTAGTGTAGATGGATTTGACAGAGCCATCTCTCAGTGTCTTCAGAATAAGAGGAGTTATTGTATGAAAAGAGTGTCGATGAGGAGCACGGAATACCTTTTGATAATTGGTAATCCATTCTATTGGCATCAACTTTTCAATCTCCTGTGCAGGTAACTGCTTCAGGATCTGAATGATTGTTGTTTGATTATTGGCAACATCAGCAATCATGTAAAGAGCATCCGAAGTAGAGTTGGGAAAGTTTATGTCTAACGCATGATTCTGTAGACGATAGATCATCTAGTGATGTAGAGTAGCCATGATGGCTGTAGGATCTTGATCTGCTCTAGTGATCTGAATTTGAACTTGTAGGCATTCAGATAATGTAGGATCATCCAACCTGATGTTGAAATCAGGTGCTATGATCAATATCACACTATCTTTATCAAGAGTGGTCAGCAAGGTACCAATAAGTGCATTTTGGTACGTTGTGTAGGCAGTACCCAAGAGAGATATTCTGGCAGTTGCTGGAATGCCTTTTCTTCTATGTAAGGTAAGAACAAGTCGTATAGCTCCAATATGAAGATGTGTATGATTTTGCTCCCTCCATAAGGTGATCAGCTTCTTAGGGATTTCAAGCTTTACGTATTGTTCTGCTGTTGTAGATCTGAGACCACACTGTTCCAATCTGGAACTTTGGATGATTTCCTTTACATGAGGTCTATTAGTAGATAGCACACTCCTAATACTTCTCGTCCAAGAACGGTCACGAGAATATATGCTGTAAGGGCTTAACAAAGGTAAAGAAGACTCATAAACACGATTTTCTACAGGCACATGAGTAATTTCAACAAGATTTTCTATTTTATTTGATAAAACACGCTTCACACTTCTAGGTAAACTTGCCAAAGACAAACTAGAAGATAAATGAACTGGATCTGATGGATTTTCCATAATTCTTATGAGACTCTCTTCTTCCTCCTTTTTTAACCTGAATCAAAATATTCCCCCCTAGGCAAAGATGCGAAGGTTGTTTCTAAGTAACCTACGAGCAGTAGTATGTTATTAAACGAGAAGTAGAAAAATTCAAGGGGTAAGTAGGTGTATTCGGCTTTACCGACTCTACCTGACCACTATACTCAACCCTGATACCACCTGATTTTAACATCAGAATGGATGATCCTACATTATCTGAACGTCTGTAAGTTCACATCCAGATCACTGGAGCAGATCAAGATCCTACAGCCATCATGGCTACTCTTCATCACCAGATGATCTATCATCTGCAGAATCATGCGTTGCACATAAACTTTCCCAACTCTACTTCGGATGCTCTTTACATGGTTGCTGATGTTGCCAATAATTAGACAACAATCATTCAGATCCAGAAACAGTTACCTGCACAGGAGCTTGAAAAGTTGATGCCTATAGAATGGATTACCAACTACCAGAAAGTATTCCATGCACCTCATCGACACTCTTTTCATACAACAACTCCTCCAATTCTGAAGGCACTGAGAGATAGCTCAGTCCAATCCATCTACACAAAACCTAGCGACGACACGCCTGGTCCATCTACATCAAGTTCTATCCTGATGATTTAGCCCATTGAATCTCAAGATCTACCAGATCTATCAACTAGAGCTACAAGCCTTAAGATCCAACCCGTATTCTCTTATACGAAAGGTAAAGACAGTCCTCCTATTTACTATTTCAAATCTAATAGAGATCTAGTTTACATAAGTCATCATCGTGGACACTTTATATGGGATGTCGACCCATCTATGTGCGAAACAGATTGTGAGATCTGTCTCAACCCAGAGTTAGACACAGATGACGATGATCCAAGATATCAACGAAGAAGGAAGAAGAAATCAAAGCCGAAAACTCGGTACTTGCCTTCTCGTGACTATCCTCCTTTTGATGA
Organism: Erythroxylum minutifolium; assembly: GCA_027123815.1. Taxonomy (NCBI): domain Eukaryota; kingdom Viridiplantae; phylum Streptophyta; class Magnoliopsida; order Malpighiales; family Erythroxylaceae; genus Erythroxylum; species Erythroxylum minutifolium. The sequence continues at coordinate 34,847,531 of JAOTJB010000006.1, read as the reverse complement.
GGATCCAGATCAAGACGATCATAATGGTCTATCTATAATAGAGAAATCCAGACCAAAGTCTCTTAGTGAAATGCTTAGGTCGTCTATGTTTCTAAAGTCAGATGCTTACAAATCTACTGGTGGATCGTGCAGAACAAAGCCAGCAATTCCTGCTACAACTCCTATTCTTGTACCCTGCATGATGGTATTACCAGATGAGGATAACTTTCCTCAATTATTAAGGAGTATTGATGAATCACAAAGGGTTATTTTCAACCCATATATCAGAGCGTCAGGAATTACTTCACAAGGAACTCCAATGTCTAATCCTAGTGATAAAGTGTTAAACTGGCAAACATCTAATGCAATAGCACAGAACAAAGTTTTAAGAAGGATTGATTCCAAGCTAGATGGAGTTAGTCAACAAAATATAGCTACTCATCGAAAAGTCAATTCTGTTGCATAACAGGTACAAACGATGTATCGATCTTATAAAACTCAAATTCAGCGTCTTGATGCTGATCTCAAACAATACATCTTAGCCCAATATATGGGGCCAGAATTTGAGTTAAAACTTCAGAAGATACAAGAGATACAAAGGACTGTACATCAAATGGAAGCAAATATGTATGCTTCTCAATCACAACAGATATATGGCTCATCTTCTTCAGAGTTCTCAATTCTACAGCCATCATATTCTTCACCTATGTACCAATGGTATCCAGAAGAAGCCGACTATTCAAAGGTATTCAAGTTCAACTATCCTTTGATTAGACTGTGTGTACATCCTCAGAAAACTCAGAAAAACCATGACGATCAAAACCAAAGTCAACATCTGATCGTATACCTAAACCTCGAGTTTCTGATCAATCTTCAAAGGTTCTAGAAGCATCATCTTCTTATATACCTTTTGAGCTAGAAGAACAGTAGAGAAAGTCATTAAGGATTCAGACTCCTCCAGTATCTCCACCACCAGCACCAATACATCTTCCACCTCTTTTCTTGGGAAGGACAGAGCTAAACAGACAGAGTATATAATTACTCTAACATCTAAAACTCTTGTAGATAATTCTAGTTCTCTTTCAGAGAAAACTGATACAGAAAGTAATACATCTGAAGTTTCTGCAACACCATCTAATTGTTCAGATGAACAAGATTTCATCGCTTCAGAAGAACAACCATCAGAGTCATCACATGAACCAGTCATTTCACCATCGACTGATTCCTCAGATAAGTTTGTTGATCTTTCAGAATTATCTAATGTTCTGATGACTATGCCTCAATATACTGAAGCACCAGAAATCAGTAAAGCTGAATCCACAGGTACTGAACCTTTCAGACCTAAACCTGTACCTCAAGAAATACCAACTATGGCAACTGCACAGCCTCAACCAACCAAGCCTACTTCAGGACCTTGGTTCACTTTTGATGATCTACCTCCAAAGAAATAGCGAGGTAGACTTCATGAGTTTGGTGCTTGGATTGATCTATAAATGACCAGACCTAATTATCCTCTCTCGGATATTTTTTCTAAATTTACATCCTAATTTACTGGTACTTTGCGAGAATGGTGGCAAAGTGTTAGTAAGTATCAACGTCTTCAGTATATACAAGTAACAACT
>JAOTJB010000006.1:34821893-34833216 GCA_027123815.1 Erythroxylum minutifolium | reverse complement strand
AAACTCACTATTCACAAATGCATGAGCATGAGATGTGTCGATTTGCCACACTTGGACCCGTTTCTCTGGTCCGACCCATTCTCTGGAAACGGGATGTTACAATTTAGCTAGCCTTTATAAGCTCTCAACAGAAGAAAATGTAATTTGCACAGAATGATCTTCAATGATCTTTCTCAAAAACAATTTTCACTTTTTAAAGAACAAGAGATTTGACAATGATATCACTTTCAAGAGAATTGATGCCATAGATGTATTTCAAGAGTCTGATCTCTTTTCGCAAAAGTAGTGGCTCTTCCTTAAGTAGGCATTTCTTTCAACTAGCCATTGCTTCATCTACATCCTTAGTCAATTGGATGCATTTAAATCTGAATAAATTCGATGTCATCTTTGCTAAAAATCTTCCAGTAATCACGAGGCTAATATACGACCTTCATAATTAGCAGGATCCTTTAGGATAAACCATTTCTAATAAAGTATGTTCATAAAGAAGGTCCTTGCAAGAAAGAAAGAAATTATTTCATAATTTTATTTCCTTTTTAAGAATTATACCATTTTCTATATAAGGAAATAAATCCAATTTGACGTTTGAAATATTATAAAATCATTAATAATAAATCTTGGGCTAGCAATCACCCCCTTTTTGATAATGACAAACAATAATAGATATATTTTCAAAATTCAACAAATAATGAAGGGTTTCGAAAAATACCTATAAACTTTAAAAGTTCTTACTGATTAGAAGGAGTCTTTCCTTTCTTAGTAAGGAGCCTATTGTTAACAAATCATATATTAAAACTTCATAGATTTAGTTAGTAATATATATCACATATTCATCATGCTCACAAATCATGCAAGTAAAAGTCATGCAAGTATATTATACATCTTTCAACAAAATATATCATCTTAATTCTTAACCTTTTTCGTTATCAAAAAGTAGAGGGAAAAGAATGAATACAAAAAATTGCAACAAAGTTATCGAAGAGATATATAACATGTCATGCTCAAAATCATGCAAGGAAAAAATATATCATCAACTCTTAACTCTCCTATTTTTTCATTAAGAAAATATATCTACTCTCCCCTGCATTAAAGCCGAGAATTCTTCACAGAAGGATGGATTAATATCACTAAATATTATGTCATCAACATATATTTGTACTATAAGTAAATCATTATGCTTTCTCTTAATAAATAAGGTTTTATCTACCTTTCCTCTTTCGAAGAGATTCTCAAGCAAAAAATTACTTAACCTTTCATCCCATGCTCGAGGAGCCTGTTTTAGACTATACAGGGCTTTAGATAACTTCATCATGTAATCTAAATGATTTTCGTTCTTAAAACTTGGAGATTGCTTAACAAATACTTCTTTGTTAATGTATCCATTTAATAAGGCACTTTTGACATCCATTGAGAATAACTTAAATTTTCTATGACAAAAGAAAACAAGTAGAATTTTAATCGACTCTAACCTAGCAACAGGCGTATAAGTCTCATAAAAATCAATACCTTCGTGTTGATTAAAACCTTGAGCTATAAGTCTAGCTTTGTTTCTTACCATCTTAACATTTTTGTCATAGAAATCTTCAAATTTTCTTCTATGATCACTCTGAATTGGTGAAATGCAGTATCCTTTTTCAATATGAATTTTTTACAAAACTCTATCTTTTCTTTCAATGCAATTACAATGTGATATTTAACAGATCATGTTTCGCGAACACCCACAATTAACTATCCATTGATTTTCTCTTGTCTCTAATTTAAAGCATATTTGTAAAAGGTATTATCTCATTTTAGGTATCCAAATTTTTTGTGTCCTTTTAGGTTATTAGTTTGACTTTTCAATCTCCAAACATACATTTGAGATAATTTTCTCATTCTATGAAAGTTATAAAAATGAATAATATGACCATGTTTACCACTATAGAAGCACAGAACAGATGAATGAGAAGGGATATAATTTCTATCATGTATCAGGTTCCTGCTATTTTGGCCATAGCAACTGCTATATTTGATAAAGAAGTTCTTGTATGGCCTGATGTTATTGTTTTCATTGTATCCTATTCTGACCTTATAAAAAATGCATTTACCACTACCAAGCAATGCATTAAGGTTGTTCCTTTCATCAACTAAATTTACTAGATATTTTTCTAGGGATAAGATCTTTCCAACACTTTTCTCTTTCTCAAGTTCTAAAGTGGCGACTTTTGTCTAACTGCCTTACCTTTTCAGAATCATTTTTTAGAAACTTATTTTCTAACTTAGTCAGTCTCTCTTCCATAACTTCCTTCTCAGAGACCTTTTGCTTATAATCAACCTCAAGAGATATATTCTTGGTCGTCCAATTCTCATTCATAGATTCCAATGATTTAATCTCACTCTTCAGAGATGCATCATTGCTCTTTGACTTCTCAAATGTTTTGAAATACTTCATTGTTAACCTTTTGTACTGATTATACAACAAATGATATAGCTTTTTAATTCATCAATTTCAACATCAGATTCAGAATAATATACCTCATCATCTCCTAATTTATCCATAAGAAGGTGTTGCTGACTTCTTCAGGTTCTTCTTCTTTAAAGCTTTCAAAATCCTCATCTAACTGAGGAGGCTTTAGTGTCATTCCTCTTCTATAGGAGGATCCTTTATCTCACCTAAGCACAGTTTCATAGATTATCAAGTTTCCTTGTAGCCAGTCGAGTGAAATAGTGTCTAAATCCTTTATAGTTTCTAGAGTTATCACCTTAGGTCCCTATTCCTTTAGTAGTGACCTTAGAATCTTCATTACAAGCTCGTCATTGGGATATATCTTTCCCAAGTTTTAAAGGTTATGATGATGTTGTTGAACTGTCCGAAGAATTCATCTATGTTTTCTCCCTATTTTATGCCAACAGTTTCGTCTTGATGCACTAAAAAGCTTATTCTATGTTTCTTTACCTCATTCGTTCCTTCAAAGGTGACTTGAAGTTTATCCCACATTTCTTTTGCTATATAACAGTAGGATATCTTTTTATATTCTTCTGGAGACAATGCACATATTAAATGATATTTTGTTTGAGCATTTAGTTGTGCATTTCTTCTATTAGCATCAAACCATATCTTTACATTTTCTGTAGCAGGAATTGTAGCTCCAACTGTGATGGCTTGCCAGACCTCAATATTTACAGATTGGAGATAGATTGTCATTCTCTCTTCCTAGTATAAGTAGTTGTTTCCATTGAAGTAACGAGGCTTTGAAATAGATTGTCCTTCAAGGCTTCTCATATTGTTTGCCATGATCTATCACATGTTGTAAAGCACAATAAATATGAAATTTTTCTCTGATACCAAATGATAAAGCAAACACATGCAAAAGAGGGGTGAATTGTATGTGACTTGAAAATTTTTGCAAGTTATTTTCAATTCATATATCAACTCTCGTTGTACAATCCTACACAATTAAGAACAACAATTATCAAAGACACTTCATTTAATTCAATAAAACATGAGTTTTGACAAAATAATGAAAAAGCAATCTCTAATATGAAATTAACCTAACATAGTCTCCATAACACTATCAACATTCAAATAATCCATCTTTACAAAGAAAGGAAAAGATTAAAATGATAGAAAGTGAACAAGAAAACTCCTTCTCTTCTTTACCAAAATCTGGAATTTTGGTATTGATGTGCTATTTTTCCCAATCTTGATGATAATCCTTGTTTTCAATCCTTCCTTGATGCTTCAAACATGTGTTCTTTACCTAAGGATGGTCTTTCTACAGGTAGGTGTCGTCTCCTCTAAATATGGAGGCTTAGTAATGTTTTTATAGTCCAAAAATCCTAGGTTTAATGAAGCCTCGCAGATTGCCTCAGATTACAATTCCCACGCCAGTGGAAAATTTGCATGATTCCCACGAACGTGAGAATTACACAAAGATGCACTTCTCATTTTTGTTGTGATTTCCCATATTCGTGGGAATTTGCATGATTCCCACAAACATGGGAATTTGTCCCAAATTCACTCTCTTTGTGTTCTCTTCTTTGATCTTTTGTTTAACCTCCAAGTTGCTCCTTCTTTCTTCCTATACAAAAATAATCATTTCTTACCCTCAATTAGCATCAAACACACAAAAACAACAATGGAAATAAAACTTAATGAAAACATACAAAATGAATCCTAAACTAGAACAATAAACAATAATTATGCTAGAAAACATATGCCAATTACCTATAAAAACATATCCTAATGCACACCTATCAGTTACCTACTTTTAACTCATAACATAAAAAACAAACTCTAAAATAATTGTAGCATAATTAAAAACTCATTAAAAATAAAAATAAGAACTAATAAATGGTCAATGAGATTTATTTAAATTAGATTATCATCAACGTCCTTATTTAATCTTTATTTAATAAAGTAGTCATTTCCATCATACAAATCACCTTGACAAACAAGCTTTGTACTATAATTGTTTAACGAGAATATTGACGACAAGTCTCCAAATTTCTAATATTTCAACTAAATTTCTTTTTTCTTAACTTCACCTTGAAGAAAATGGTAATGTGTATTTATATATGTCTACTTCTTCTATAAATGACTGCATTGCCAAATCAATTTTAAAAAATATTATCAAAAAAATTTGTTCCGTAATTGGAACATTAATTTCATTCATCATATTCTATAAACAAATTATTTGACATGCATTTAAGGTTGTTTTTCATACTCTATTTCATAAGTTAAGAGTGCAATAAATAACTATTTCTTTAATGACCATAAAAAAGTATTAGAGTCAAAAATAAAAACATAACTAAAAGCGCTTTTAAAATCATCAAAATTTACGTCAGAATCATTATCATAATAATAAATGAGACCGTAATACTTTGATGATGAGTAAAATAAACTATAATACTTTTAGGTATTACATAATTCTCTTAGCAACCTACGCTTCAAATTATTGGAGAAATTCTAAGAACTTGCTAATCAAACTAACTCCATAAGAGATGTTAGGGATTGTGCATCTAAGAAATTTCCATAAGAGTTCTTACTATATTAGAATAATGTAAATAGGATCTACTCGCTCATTATATGCTCTTGGTGAATGTTTTGGGTCATATAGCACTTTCTTCAACCTCCTTTCTATATGAATCTTGGTGATTACTTGAAAGAAACCTCTTCCTTGGGTGGACTATTTAGAAAATACAACTTTATATTCATTTGATGGGTGTTTTTCATGCTTTTGTGCAGCTATATCTATTATAATTTTAACAATTTTCATTCAAGCAACATGATAAAGTACTTATTATAGTCATAGTCAAATTGTTCCTTAAATTTCTTTACTTTCAATTTTACTTCATGTATTTTTATCTCTCAATTAGACTTTATCTTTATATTAAAAACCCATATTACATAATATCCTTGTGACCTTATGGATACTTTCAAAGTCCTATGTGTTACTTTTATACTATTTTTATTTGAGATAACAAATTCAAAAGTGTTTAAACTTTTGGAATTTTTTTTAATTTAATGTTAAACTTTCTAAAGTTTTCAATTAATTGACTAAACTTTTAAAATTCGTACAAATCAAGTCAAAATACTATTTTGTTAATATGGTTAACAGATAGACATCTATGTAGCATTTGGTAGACATGTCACATCAGTAAAAACAATCTTTTGACCTAATTTATAGAAGTTTTAATAAGTTAATCATTAAATTGAAATTTTTAAAAAGTTTAGACACTTTTAAATATGCTATCCCTTTTTATTTCCTCATTCATGGCATCTACATATTTAGGATCTTGAATTGCCTTCTCAAATATCATAACCTTAAAGTCTAAGAATATGGTCTGCCTCCTCAAATATCACAACCTTATAGTCTAAGAATATGGTGCACCAAATTTTCACTTCGTCAATAACATTGTCAAAGATTACTTCATAATATCACAAGTTGTTATAGATTATTGGTAATATCTCATTAGCTTCCAAGTTCTATTATAGCTTATAGTGTAAGATTTTCATAAGTAAGAACTTGATTGAGACTACAACTTACAGTACTTCTTCTTTAGATTTAATGGGGCTATAAATTAAGGTACATCTACTTTAAGAACAAAAATAAGGTGTTTTCATAACTTATTATGCACCTTCCCATTCATTTCCAAGCTTCATTTTTAGTAAAGGTTATATATAGACTCATAGTCACCTATTTATCATGAGGTTGAACAATTCGTGTCCACCATATTTATATCCAACAAAGATAGTCTTTTCTCCTTTATTTTCTAGTTTTGATTTTATTTTTATTAGAAAATGAGCATAAGTAATATAGACAAACACCTTAAGAATTTATACACTTAATTTGGAACAATTTCATGTTTATAAAGAAGTTATTTTTTGAGACTGAGATTTGTTTAGTAAGTAAATAGTACATTACACAACTTCAACCCAAAATAAATTTGAAAAGTTCAATAGTACATTATATAACTTCAACCCAAAATAAATTTGACATACCTTTAACTTTTACCATGATCGTTGCCATGTTTATTAGAGTTTAATCCTTCCATTCAACAACTTTGTTATATTTTGGTGCATGTAAGAAAATTTAACTTTATATTTTATTTATTACTATTAATTATACTCGTTAAATTCAATAGAAGTATATTCATTGCCTTCATTAGTTTGTAAATTTTTAAAAGGATAACTAATTTATCTTTTAAATTAAGTCTTAAATTATTTAAAGTAGTCAAAACCTTCACATTTCCTCGTAGAAAATAGACCTAAATATTTCTAATAAATCCATCGATAAAGGTAAAAGTGGGCAACCTATAATAAAGAATTTTTAAGTTAATGTGAGAGCCTTAAAGACCTAAGAGCATTATTTAATTAGGAAAGAGGTTATTTTGTACATTGATCATCAATCTTTCAAGAATTTTGGAAGTAAAAGGCAATTGAGAACGAAAATACATATTAGATGGTTAGTTTTTGTTGATAAGTTCCCATGTGAATTATTGTACAAATCAGGGAAGAATAATTTGGTTGTTGATGCATTAAGTAGAAAGGTGATTATAGTGGAGACCTTGAGTATAAAGGTTGAGGGTCTTGAGTATTTGAAGAAATTATATAAGAGTGATGGAGATTTTGGGGAGATATGGGGCTTGTGTTTGGCGAAAAAGTCACATAATGACTTTCATCTACATGATGGATTTTTGATAAAAGGAAATCAATTTTGTCTTCTACGAGCTTCACTCAGGAAGAAGATGAGGAGAGAAAGACTCTTAAAGAGGTGAGAAAGAGACTATTAGTTGAAGATAAGGAGAGACATTGTTACTATTGTGAAGAGGTGCTAAGTTTGTCAAGCTTATAAGGGATATGCTTCAAATGTTGGTTTTTAATTTCCGTTTCTAGTTCCTAATGCTATTTAGGAGGATTTGTATATGGATTTCATGTTAGGACTTTAAAGAACCCAAAGAGGTATGGAAATATATCTTTATGATTGTAGACAAGTTTTCTAAAATGACACATTTTATACCTTATGAAAAGACAACAGATGCTATAGTGTGAAGCTATTCTTTAGAGATGTTCTTAAATCCATTACTTCTAATTGTGATACCAAAATTTTTAGTCACATTTGGAGGACCTTATGGAAGTTATTTGATTCTTCTCTTAAGTATAGTAGCATTACACACCTACAAACTGATGGTTAGACAAAGGTGTTGAATAGGACTTTCGGTAATTTGGTAAGATGCATATGCCATGACAAACCAAAAGGATGGGATTTCTTGATTGCACAAGACTAATTTGCCTATAATAATGCAATCTATATTGCTATTGGCCAATTGCCATTTTTTATAATTTACACAAAGGTACCTAATAATCCTTTTGATCTTGTTAAAATGCCTAAATCTTCTAACGCTTCTCCTGTTGCACAAAGTTAGCTAAAGAGGCATAAGAGATTCCAGTGAAGGAAAAGAAGAAGATTGAAAGAGCTAATAAGAAGTACAAGGCTAAGTTTAATCCACATAGGAGAACTCAAGTGTTTAACGTTGGAGATGAAGTTGCAGTTTTCTTAAGTAAGAACTGAACCATTGGAGGTTATCATAAACTACAATAAAAGAGGTATGGTCCACTCAAAGTTAAAAGTAAAATCAATGACTATGCATATATTGTTGAACTACCTCTATAGATGGGTAATATCTCATCTACCTTCAATTTTGTTGATCTTTAGCCTTATTTTCATTTTATGAAGCTTGGATATGCTGATAATAACTCGAGGTCGAGTTCTTTAATAAGTGGGGATGAATAGTGAGGCATTTGAATTCTTGGACAACTTGGGACATTCATTAGCACGTGATCATGCCTTGTCCAGTATTCCTCTATATATTTCTTTCTCATTGAGCAAAATAGGATATTAACTAGCACTTAACCAACATCACACCTTAACCAACAACCTTATGTGCAAGAAGTTCTTTAATTCCTATGATGAATTAGAGTTCTTATTTTGACTAGAAGTCTTTCTAAGATGAATTAAAGTTTCCTATTTTGCCCATAACTCTTCTTAAGATGAATCATTGTTTATGTAAATTTATTTAAACAACTTTTGAAAGAAATTAACATAACTCCCCATTAATAAAATTTATTTTCTCTTTAAGAATTTTTATCCTACAATTCTTAGGTTGGAATTGTGTTTGTTTATCCTTTTTATTGCATCAAAATAATTCTAAACTAATGTTATGAGCTAACAATCTATTTCAATTCTTAGAGTTCATCAACGAGAATGCTTATCATATTGACCTTTTAGACAAATTTAAGGAATTAAACTATATTCAATGTTATAATCTTTAACCCTATATTAACAATAATAATGAACTAAATTTGAGGGCAATTTCTCTTTATGTTAATGGGATTGACATGCTTATACCTTAGGAGTAGACATTTGAGATATTAGAGGACCCAATTACTCAGGCTCAAATTAAGCATGCATAAGCAACTTTGTAGACGATTATGAATTTGTGTAAAGAGGACTCATCGTATTGGCCAAAAAATTATATGTATAACTATGTAAGTGAGTGAACGTTTTACGAGCTAGTCAAAGATTGAGAACTGTTCATAATAATTGTTAAGTATGTTATTTTTTATTATGCCCAAAATTTATTAAGATTTTATAATTATTTGTTTTTTTAGAAATAGCCAATTAAATGAAGAATTGTTCCCTTCATTCAACCAAAAATTCTGAGTATTACTTACTTTATAAAATAAAAGAAGAATACAAGTTCTCTTTCTACTTTTATTCTTATTGTGAATTAATAATTTCTCCTCCTATTTAAGTGTACCATCATCTCCTATATGAAATTTCATGTAACTCTTTATGTTTAGATCATAATATATTCAACAAATTTCACAATAATAAAAGTAGTATCATCAACCCACTAAATATAAAAGTTGGAAGTAACAAACAGTTATGTAACTTATTCAAACTTGATTACATTCGAAATTTAAGTGTGTATGAATGCCTTCATTCATATATTATATTATAAGATTGGGTATGGCATTTGTAAATGCTACAGTTTGTGTAACAAATCGAATGAAATGTTTGTTTTTATCTTGTGAATAGGAAAATGCGTACTAGATTGTGGTTTGCTGTGGATAGCTCCTGATGCACATTTTTTTGAATAAAAGACATACCTTTCATGTAAATTATAACGCGAAGAACGTAACGTTGTCCCTCCACGATCACGAACCCATACTTTGGGACCTCCTGATGCACATTTTTATGAATACGTTTGTCAAAAGACATACCTTTTGTGTAAAATTATAACGAGAAGAACGCAACGTTGTCCCTCCACAATCAGGAGCCCACACCTTATCAAGGGAGGGATACAAGGGCTTTACTGTTCATAGTCTGTAAAGGTTGCATTGAATCAAAGCAAAATAATAATTAAAATAGAAAAAACGATTTTTTTTCTATTTCCTATAATTTTACCTTATCAGCACAAGACTGTTATGGATATGATTGCATTTTCGGTCACACATCAACTTCTTTTAACCTTTGACTTTGAGTCAACCTTTTTTTTCAATATGATATGTGGTAATCGTTCATTTCCATCGGACCTCTAAATATTAGCCGACCTAAAAGGAGTGAAGAGTTCCGATAGCGGTAAGGGGAATTTTCCGGTGAACTGCTAAACCTGGAGCCTCCTTCACGTCCAGACCTTCTGGTTTCAATCCACCAGGCAATGCCCAATCAAACTTGTGCAACAAATTTGCCAATGCAATTTCCATGGCGGCGGTAGCAAATGTAATTCCAGGGCAACCTCTTCTACCAGCTACAAATGGGATCAACTGAAAATCATTTCCTTTCAAGTCTATCGAACTTTCCAGGAACCTGTCTGGTCTGAATTGCTCAGCATCTTCCCACGTTGTTGGATCCTCCCTATGGTCCAAGCATTAATGATCACTCTTGTTCCAGCCAAAACGTCGTAACCCTGCACTCTGACCTCCTCTCTTGATTCTCGCGGAACCAGCAATGGAAGGGGAAGGTGTAATCGCATGGACTCCTTGATTATTGCTTTCAAATAGAGGATCTTCTCTAAATCTTCCACTCTTACAATTGGTCTGTTTCCACATATACTTCGGATCTCCTCCCGTGCTTTCTTCATGACTTCTGGGTGTCTTAGGACCTCTGTCATCGTCCATTCTAAAGCTGTGTATGTCGTATCACTTCCGGCGGCAAACATGTCGTGCAAACGAAAGTAAATAACTATAAATTGAAGAATTTCAAACTCGAAAAGACTGGTAGGACATGAACACAGAACTTGGCTTTTTGCTTTTTCTTACCAGAATGAGAGCTTTTATGCTATCTCTGCCGATGGAAACATCCTCTGAACCATTCTTGGAAATCTCAAGCAGAACATTAACGAAGTCCTTCTCAGCCTCCTTCGTATCCTCTCCGCAGCGTTTCATGTGATCATCCAAAATTTCTTCCAGAAATTGATCAAATTGTTTGAAAACCTTTTCCACTCTAGCATTTAGGTTATTGAAATTATTTATCCAAGCAAGCCACGGAACAAAATCAGCTATGTTGAAAACACCCAACAAAGTTCCAAACTCTTCCAATAATTCTTTAAATTTCTTTCCACCGCCCCCTTCACTGTACTTCCTTCCAAAAGCAGCTCTGCATATTATATCAGTCGTTAGCGAAGCAAACAGTGTTAGATTATTTTATGTCCCATGTAACTTATCGATTTGAGTCCCATGAAAAGCACCCAAGATAATAGTTATTGGGTATTATAGAATGGATCTCAAATGGGTCAAAGACCCTTTTCCTTTCTCTTCCAACAATGAACCATCATG
>JAOTJB010000006.1:34783831-34800244 GCA_027123815.1 Erythroxylum minutifolium | reverse complement strand
TTTTACATTCAATCCTAAACCCTCCAAATCGAAGGTAACTTATTTTTTCTGTTTAAGATGAAATAGGATATAATGTGAAACCCTCCATTTTTTCCTATTCCATTCCATTCCATTATAAACCCTCCTTTTAAAAAAATGGAACAATATTACATTCCATTCCATTTCATTAATAACAACCCAAACAAACATAGCCTAAGAAGAATGATTTATTTTAATTTTTTAAAGCCAAAGTCACAAATTTGAGGTACATAGGGAGACTTTTTACTTAGTCTAATAAGCAACAAGGCCAATTTTTGATTCGAAAAAAGCTTGATAAAGTTGTAGTTAACTAAAGCTAGTTGGTTGAATTTCCTCAATGCTACGCTAAATTTGGGGAAAACTCTTTCTCTGATCACTCCTATATTAGCATTCATAATATCCAATCTATACAACATCCAACGGCTCCTTTTATATTCTTTAATGGTCTCTCATAAATGGATGGCTTTATGGATTTGGTGGAATCTTGCTGGAATCATCAGGTTAATGCAAAAGTTGAGAAGGGTTAAACAATCCCTTGAAGCTTTCTTGAGGGCTAATCAGAGACTGACTAAGGTTACCCATCAGATGCTAACTAAGGCTTAATAGGCTTGCTATCTATCTCCAAATAATACTATTCTGAAGCTGACAAAAAGTTGCTAGACTAAAAGATCATCAAGAAGCTCTAGTGTTGCATACTTTAATCTTAAAACAGAAAGCTCGCATTAATTGGCTCAGAGATGGTGACTCCAATACTAAATTTTTCCTTACCTCTCTATTTGTAAGGAGGAACAGAAATACAATTGTTGAACTTAGAGACTACTTGGGTAACTCCTTCTCTGATCAAGATGCTCTACCTAGACTTACAGGGGAATACTTTACACACCTTACGGGCACTGAAGCAAGATCTAATAATACTTATCACATTTGCACTCTCTTTGATATTCCCCTTTCACAGGAGCCCAAGGAATCAATCTCTACTCCGTTCTCTAGCTTGGAGGTCAAAAATACCTTATTTAATTTACATCCCTCTAAGGCTCTCATTGAAAGGATTAAAGCTTGAATTCATATTGTGTGTAATTTCTATTGGTTTTGTTTACATTGATATCCTAATTTTGGGTTACAAATTCTTGCATTTTTAATCCAAATGTGAGATAAATTGAGTTAAACTAATTGTGAATGTTGCATGAAGGTTGAAGGGAATGTTTTGTGAATTTTTCACAACAAATGAAATGTAACATAAATTTTACGTTAAAAAGGTGGAGATTAAGATGTCTCCACCATGACAAGCTTAGTTATGGTGGTGACCAATCCTCATAGTTAGTCACCCATGTGACTACTCCTTTGCAATCACTTTAAGTCTAACATATGCAGGTGTCGACAGCACAACAACCCTACAACCCTAAACTATACTCGTGTTATAAATAAAAAAGGGATGAGAGATAAAAAGAGAGGCTAGAACCTAAAGAGAGACACTACAAATTCTAGAAACAGATACCTTCATTCTGGGACATAAAACAAATAGAGGGACAGAAAGGGAGAAGAGAATAGAGAACAGAGAGAGTCGGGTAAGATGAAGATGAACAATAGAAAGGTAGAAACAATATGAACATTCGATCATCTGGGTAAGAGCTAAGTAGAAGCAGAAGGGGTAAGAGATCACTGCAACTCCCCCATCCGATCTTTGCTTGCTTATTCTATTCTTTATCTATTGTATTGTTTCTTTGTTATATTACTGGACTCATTATTCTGTAGCTTAATCAACTCATACTCTATAGCTTTTGATAGTTCATTTTTATTTCCTTGGTTTGTTGCCTTAATACTTCTCTTATACTGATAAAGATAGGATTCAAGTATATGAAAATGATGAATCTTGTTATTTCCATAATGGGTTGATCTCTTTTTCTTGAGGATTAATGTAGTTATTTTAGTCAAATATGCATTATTGAGGGTCTATGTTATTGTCTTATATTTGCTATAGTTTCTGAACTGAAAGGATGTAATTGCATGACCAAACTTTTCATCATTTTGGTATTAAACAAAGGATTGAGAGAAGAAGTTTAATATGGAATGAGAAACTATGAACGCATAGGTTAATAATTAGAAATAGATTAACTTAAATGGTAATTAGTAGTCGGGTTTCTATAATTAATTCAAATGATAACTTGTCGAATACAAAACTTGGACTTAGTTTATTATTCGAGTTGATCTTAGAACCCAACTGTTAATTTTAGTACGACGACTACCCATTCATTTACCCTTAGTCATGCATAGAAGCTTAAATTAGTGAAATTAATTCTCAAGAGTTTCCCACTTCGATTTATCAATCCTTTTTTGCTCCTAGTTAATTATGTTTACTTTTTAGTTTAATTTTGTGATTTTCTTTAAAGCCTTAACTCAACAAATCATGATATAATGTTTACGATTGCATCTATTTTTATTTTTTTTAAGATTAATTTAAGTGGACCAATTTCACCTCCGTGGGAGACGACCCTGGGTAATCAACTACAATTGCCTCATATACTTGCAAGTAGGATAGCCTAGGTATTTTTAGAACTTATTTTGGGCACATCAAGTTTTTGGCATCGTTGTCAAGGTGATGTTTAGTGTTTTCACTTAATTTAATTTTGATTGTTTTGTCGATTGTTTTGTTTGTTCAAGCATACATTTTTGTTATGTTATTTCATTAAGTTGTTTTAGTAACTTTGTTATTAATTCACTATTGTTTTATTTGGTTTATGCGAGGAAGGAGGTCTTAGGAAGGGAAATGTACTTCCTTTATTGATAACATGCATCGGATAAGAGGACCTCAAAGGGACTTTGAAGACAATCTCGAGGAACCCAAGCCTTAAGATTAAGAGATGGGTGAAAGGCAGACAGTAATGAAGGAGTATACTAAACCAATAATTGGTACTGCCACTTCATGCATACATTTAGGAGAGGCAACTAGAAACTATGAATTGAAGAGCATCCATTACAACATGTTACCATCTTTCTATTGAATTTCCAATGAAGACTCTTTAAACTTCATTCGGGAATTCTATACCACCCTCCAGACATTCCCATTGGATGAACTAAATGAAGATCAACTCAGGATAAGGTGTTTCCCATACACATTGAAGGATCAAGCCAAGGCAAGCTTAATGAACCTGCCATCTGATTCATTGATTACCTGGGAGGATGTGTATAACAAATTCATGGGAAATTTTTATTCCCATCAGAAGACTTTTAAGTTTCGGGCAAAGATAGCTACCTTCACTCAGATGGAGAGAGAGCCATTCCATAAGGCATGGGAACGCTTCAAACTTCTGCTAATACAGTGTCCATACCATCATTTTCCACTTCACATGCAGAATCAGTTCTTTTATGATGGATTGACACAACAATGTCAGTATACGATGGACAAAGCAGTAGGAGGAGTTGTGGGAAAGAAAACTGTCGAAGAAACATATGAAATCTTCAAAATGATAGGGGGTAATTCTCAACAAAAGACTGTAAGAGGGAGAAGAGTTGGAGTTCATGAAGTGAGTTCAAATTAAGAAATGGCTATGCAATTGGTTGAGTTGACAAAGCATGTAAAAATGCTAACTATTAGGCTACCCCAAGACGTTCCAAACCAATAGGTATGTGGTGTATAAGGAACTTATGGTCATGCAGCAAATGTATGTTCATATGCTTTTCAATATTTTGCAAGTGCGGAAGAACAAGCGAACTCACTTGATGGTTTTTAACTAAGGGTGCGCAATGATCCGTATTCAAACACCTACAACCCTGGTTAGAGAAACCATCCCAATTTTTTATGGAAGACCAACAATCCCCTAGTGCAAACCTAATTACAATATCAAAATTTTCAGAGGCAAAACCAGTTTCAAAGGCAATCCTCAAATCAAAATCTACCAAGCAAGCCTTCTTTGGAGGAAAGTCTGAATGCGTTTATTCAGGTAATAACTCAGAATCAAGAAAAGAACAATAAAAGATTTGATTCCTTGGAAGCGTCTATAAGGAGGACTGAAACTCAAGTAGGGCAACTTGCTGTTCAAATGTACAACCATCAAAAAAGGAAGTTGCCCAATCAACCTGAGCAAGCCCAAGCAGTCACTATTCTCAGAAGTGGTAAGGTGATTGATAATCATACTGAGATCCCTTCTAATCTGTCTGGTGTAGGTAATCAAGAGGAGGAGAGCCTCACTAATAAAGAATTTGACCAAAATGAAGAAAGCAATGGGCACGACAACTTTTCAAGTCACATTCAGAAGGGTGAAAAACTGGGGCATGCAATCGACTACAATGAAGGACCAAGACTATATAAGGCGACTAACCTTTATAGACCACCGATCCCATATCCGAGCTACCTTAAGGGCTCGAAACAAGATAAGTAATTTTTTGATCTATATAACATGTTTTCCAAAGTTAATATTAATCTGCCTTTGTTAGGTGTAATTAGGAGTATTCTAGATTATGTGAAGTTCTTCAAGGTAGTAAACACCAAAAAATGGACGTTTGAGTCAAACGAGAAGGTGATAGTTTCAGAAGTTACAAATGCAATGTTTCAACAGTAATTACCCCCCAAATTAAAAGACCTAGGGAGTTTTCTTGTGCAAGTATCAATCGGTTATAAAGTTTATAACTTAATCTATTTATGAGAAATGTTGATGAGGTTAAGGGTATGCTTAACCTTGGAGCGAGTATAAACTTTATAACTTAATATATTTATGAGAAATTGGATCTAAAACAGTTAAGACCTATAAACATGTGTTTGCAATTAGCTGATAAATCAATCCATTATCCGAAAGGAATAATGGAAGATGATTTTTGTGAAGGTTAGAGAATTGATTGTTCCCATAGACTTTGTTATCCTAAACATGGGATAAGTTAAAGAGCAAGGGAAGAAGCACACCATACTCCTAGGCAGGCCTTTTATGGCCACGACCAATACCTTGATTGATGTGAAGAATAGGAAACTAAGTATGACTGTTTTGGAGAAACAGTAGAATTTTCAATCTTTATCGTTGAACCTATTTCTACTTCTACTGTTTTCAAAGATTTTTCTTTTGTTGATCAAATTAATGCTGCATATTTTGATTTCACCTTACAGGAAGAAGAAGAAAAGGAGCTGTACTTGGTTAAAAAGAGTGATGAATGCTACCAATTGCTGGTTGATGCAACTAAGGGAGAGATTGGGAAATTCTTGGAGAAAAATCCCAATGAAGAGAAGAAAACAGTGGAATCAATCACCTTAAGCATGACAGTTGATGTGTCCAGCTAAAAGACATTAAAAAATAGCTAAATAGAAGGCAACCCATATAATTTCTGTTTTGTTTTTCAATTAGTTGTTTGTTAATCCTTTTTAGTGAAACTCAACTTAATCTATTTGCTCTGTGTTCACATGCCTACTTTTCAATCTCTTATATTTGTCCTCCTTGCAGTTGTTCTCCACTCCTTGATGTAAGATGCTATGCTCTAAACCGCTTCAATGCAACCATCACCCACACTTTCGTATCGCATTTCTATCTTTGTTCTTTTACTATTTTTATTGCTTGTCAGTTTAATGTCTTTTAGTTTTAATGCTTGTCCTTGTTCATGTTATTTTGTGTCTTAGATCTCTATTTTACTTTTTTTATCACATTAGGAACAATGTGATATTTAAGTGTGGGGGGAGTATTAGTTAAAAGAATATATTTATTATTTATGTGTTATATGTTTGTTTTCCCATTTAATGGCTAGAAATGCATGGTTATAACATAAAATTGATCAGGATTAGAAATGCATAATATGATTGGATGAGTATACTTGCATGCTTAGACTGATTAATTTAGATTTTGACTAAAAGGACATTAGCTTGTTGTGATAAATGAATGATGCTTTTCATTTTGTAAGAATTTGAGCCTTTTGAACTATTAAACACATAATTCAAGTATTCTTTGTTGAGAGTGTTCTTTCATGATTAAAGAACTCTAGAACTTGCTTGTAAATACTAGTTGAGATCACATAATCTTATACAAATGTTGAAATGATGAAGGCAATTAGGATTTACCCCTTTTGCTTAAACAGCCACCATAATGTTACACTTAGTGAGCCCTTTTGAAATTATCATGAAACCTTTTCTTTCTTTAAACCCAAAATATAATCCTTGACCTTAATTATTTATCCTCTTTATTGTACCTACCATAAGGAAAGTTGAGCATTTGAAGGGGTATGATTGGGTTTAGGGAATAATCACTTAAATAAGTGTGGGGGAATCATAGGATATAGTTGGCTATTGAGTTAGGAATGGGTTGGTTATAGCAACTTTTATTTCTCCTCTACATTTTTCCTCTTCTAAACTTGATCTTGTTCTAAATTAATAAAAAAAGAAAAAGAAAGAAAAAAGAAAGCAAGAAAAGAAAAGGAAGGAAGAGAAGATAATCAAAAAATAAAAAGAAAGAGGAGAGATATAAAAAGGGGAGTGCAAATCTTGTTAACTTGAAAGTAAAGAATTGAGTGTTTTATACTTCATTGTTTATATTAATTTAAATGCTCAATTTGTTTTGTGGTTTTAAACTGTTATTTTCCTTTTTCCTACCCTTATCTGAACTCATTACAACTGAAATAAAGACCTTCGAATTAATGTTTGTTTGGTATGAATGGTGGAGATTGGATTGCTAAGCGAACTTAGGGTAGATGCCTTAGATGAAATGAACAATGAGTGAGTACATATCCTACCTTTAAATTCTTAAGAGGATGGAGAGCGAAGTGAGCATTTATCACACTTGTTAATGGTATTCTAGTTAAATTACTTGTTAATTTTGACTAAGCATGCGGAGAATAGTCTATTCAAGGAATATTATGAGTTTCAAGTTCTTAAGTTATGTTTATAGAAATAATCATTGATATCTTTGACCATTATTTGGGAAATTTTTTGTTTTCATTGGTTGTTCATGTATAGTCCAGTGTCCTTTATTTTTCATGAGGACAAGCATAATTTAAGTGTGGGGGAATTGTTGTGTGTAATTTCTATTGATTTTGCTTGCACTTATATCTTGATTTTGGTTATAAATTCTTGTGTTTTTAATCCAAATGTGAGATGAATTGAGTGAAAATGGTCGTGAATGTTGTATGAAGGTTGAAGGGAATGTTTTGTGAAGTTAACGGAAATTTTACATCAAAAAGGTGGTGATTAAGGTGTTACCATCATAAATAAGCTTGTCACGATGGTGATCAGCCCTCACGAGGGTGACAAATATAGTCACCCCTATGACTACTCCTTTACACTCACTTTGAGTCTAACACGTAAAGGTGTTAACAGCGAAACAACCATACAACCCTAAACCTAGAATCATGCTATAAATAGAAAAGAGATGAGAGCTAATGAGAGACTGGAACTGAGAGTGAGACACTACAAGTTCTGGACGCAGATGCCTTCATTTGAGGACACAAAACAAATAAAGGGAAAGAAAGGGAGAAGAGAGAAGAGAACAGAGAGAGTCGGGCGAGGTGAAGAAGATGAACAGCAGAAATGTGGAAGCAGCATGAACATTCGATCATCTAGGTAAGAGCTGAGCAGAAGCAAAAGATGAGAGCTAATACAAGAAGTTTGAGAAGGGTAGGAGATTACCGCAACTCCCTCATCCGATCATTGTTTACTTATTTTGTTCTTTATTTATTGCATTATTTCTTTGTTATTTTATTAGACTCATTATTATGTAGCCAAATTGACTTTTACTCTATAGGTTTTGATAGTTCATTTTTATTTACTTGGTTTATTACTTTAATACTTCTCTTGATTTGTTGCTTTAATACTTCTCTTATACTGATAAAGATGGGATTCAAGTATATGAAGATGATGAATCTTATTATTTCCATGATGGGCTGATCTTTTTTTCTTGAGATTAATGTAGTTATTTTAGTCAATGATTGAGGGTCTGTGTTATTGTCTTATTTTTGCTATAGTTTCTGAACTGAATGGATGTAATAGCATGACCAAACTTTGCATCATTTTGGTATTAAACGAAGAATTAAAAGAAACGAGAAACTATAGACGCTTAGGCTAAGAATTAGGAATATATTAACTTAAGTGGTAATTAGTAGTCAGGTTTTCATAATTAATTCGAATAATAACTTGTCGAATACGAAAGTTAGACTTAGTTTATTATTTGAGTTGATCTTAGAACCCAACTGTTAATTTTAGTAAGATGACTACCTAATCATTTCCTTTCAGTCATGCATAGGAGATTAAATTAGTGAAATTAATTCTCAAGGGTTTCCCACTTCGATTTATCAATCTTTTTTTGCTCAAAGTTAATTTCGTTTACTTTTCAATTTAATTTTGTGATTTTCTTTAAAGCCTTAACTCAACAAATCGGGATAGAATATTTAGGATTGCATCTATTTTTATTTTTTTTTAAGATTAATTTAAGTGGACCGATTTCACCTCTGTAGGAGATGACCCTGGGTAATCAACTACAACTACCTCGTCCATTTGCGAGTAGGATAGCCTAGACATTTTTAGAAATTATTTTAGGCGTAACAATTAACACCTAGCAGAATAAGTTCTTGTCAATTGCTGGAAGGGTTACCTTGATTATCCCTATGCTGGGAAACCTTTATGTCTACTGGATATGTCATATCCTTCTTCCTAAGAAAGTCATTAAGGAGATTGATAGCATCATGAAAGCTTTCTTATAGTCTAGTTCTGACAACTCTAAGAGAGCTAAAGTAAAATAGAGTAAGATGACTATTTCTAAGAAACAAGAAGGACAGGGGATTATCTCTCATTCAAAAAGAGTTTCTTTATAAAAGGATTTGGAGGCTCTTTGATGACAAACATGCTATCAGGATTAAATGGCTACCTGAAACATATCTCAATAATGAAAGCTTGTAGCAACTGTCTACTTCGAGTGAGTACTCTTGGTTTTTCTTGGAAATGTTGAGCTTGAGATGGTTTGTTTTTTCTTTGATTAAGCGTGTGTTAGGCTGCAGAGATACTATTTGGGTGTGGTTTGATAATTGGACAGATTATAGTCTCATATAAAGGACGACATTATCTAAACTTATAAACAAGATTCCTCTTCACTCCAAAGCTTCTTCCTTGATGAACCAAATGCAATGGGAGGGCAATTTTAGAGTGTTCAACTTACTAGTTGATCTTCTCCCTCAGATCACTGATACATATAGATGAGATTTTGTAACTTGGGTCCCAAATGCTTGAGCTAAATTCAAATAATTCTTGTTCACTACAAGAAAATAGCACAATTTGTGACGTTTATAAAACGTCACAGAATACTTTTTGCGATATTTTAAAAAATGTCACAAAAAATATCGCGAAATATGGTGTAGGCAAAACGTTTCTGCGATGTTTCCCATAACACGTCACGAAAAACACGAACATTTCGTGATGTTTTGAAAAAAGTCACTGAAAGATTGGTCTTTCTACGACGTTTTCAAAAATGTCACAGAAAGTCACATTCTGTAACGTTTTCAAAAATGTCGCAGAAAGTCACATTCCGCAATATTTTTGGAAATATCATGGAAAGTAATATTCCGTGATGTTTTTGAAAACGTCACAAAAGTTAACATTCCAAGACGCTTTTGGCAACGTCGCGTAATATTTTTCGCGACATTTTTAAGACGTCGCAGAATGTTGCTTTCTGTGACATTTATACAAAAACATCGCAGATAGTATTATTTTTTAATAATTATTTTTTACATTTTTTGAAAATTATTTTTATTTAATAATTTTTAAATTTTAATAATTATTTTTTAAAATACAAATTTTTAAATCTTATTTGTTTAATAACTAATCAATATTATTTTTGAATTTTATTTATTTAATAATTCTTCAATTTTTAAGTTATTTATTTAATAATTCTTCAATTATTTATTAAATAATTATTCAAATTTCAAGATTGTGAGGCCTGTAACGTTCTTTAAGTTGTAATATCATATGATATGTCATTTGGCAACTCTTTCATTGTTTTTGAAAACTTTTTGTTCGTCTTAGATGAGGAAGATTTTCTAATATGTTCTTTTATATCAAACTATATCTCAAAAGGGATTTATGTCGTATGAGCTCTCAAATTCTAACAATCCAAAATTCGAATTCTATCAAAAGCACATTCCTTTTTCTCTCAACCAAGTAATGTGTGAGAAGCTTATATGAGCTTGAGTTTCCAACTCTTCAGAACTATGTAACATCCAAGTCATGATCCAATTAGTGTAGCTAAAGATATCTATCACAAAAGTTTATTACGATCCTGATTGCATAGCTAAAGATATCCATCACACAAGTTCATTACAATCCTAATTGCATAGACACGGTAATCCCAAATTCACATTACCTTTTAAATGGAAGACAAAAGCTCTTTCTTTCTAAACTTTCAAGTTCACATAACACTCGTGGACATGATTTGCCAAGAAAGAGTAGGATCTTGTTGTAAAAGCTCTCTCAAGTTATTCTCCACCTCTGCCGTCTGTTTCTCCAAGTATTCTTTTGAGGTCTGCTTAATGTAAAACAGACCAAATTATTTCTGTTTAACCAATATGGAGATCCAAATGTTACATTCAAACGCAGAAGAAAAGCTAGCAGTTCATTTACTAGTATCTCAACAGGTGGCTACTGTCAGAACACTACAACCCAACACATTTACGCATCAACTAAATGATGTTTATAGAGATTATTGTGAATGGGATTCCAAGTTTACCAGATTATTAATGGTACAATTAAGTAATTGATGCAGTATGCATGTAAGTTCAATCAAGGACACCCTACAAGGTGAATGAAATCCCTTATTTGTTGTTTGCAAGGCTTGTAAGGAAAGTAGCTTTTATATACACGAAGAATTTATAAACCCTCTAATTAAATCTTAGCAAGCACCTTTCAGACTAGCATTTAAACAAAATCTACACAAAGGTAAACTAAGGAAAGTAGAGAGAAGGCAAATGAGCCAAAAATTGGTTCACCCCATGTACATCTCCATATCTATGCATACAAATACAAAAGCACATGCATTCATTCTATAAGCTTGGTAATATATACAGAAGAGGGATTTCCATGTAACAGAAAAATAGGGTATACCTATAGAGAGGCTATTGCAGTGTCACTATCCTTGAGCTTCTACTCTTGTTCACCCATTAAAATTGATTTTGGCTCTAAGACAAACCTGACCAATGTATGAGAATAAAGATCATTAGAGTTTGTAATTTACGCTAAATAATCAATGATTCATGCTGAAGTTGTATTCTTTCATGTTCTGAACTACTCACATTCTCCCTACCAAACAACAAAGAGATGAAAGTCAAAATCCATAACTCATCCTCTTCAGATATCATAAACTACACACCAAAGTGATATAGAAAATAATCTGCGACTCATGATTGGTAAGGACAAAGAATCACGAAAGATCCACCACAAAATTCATGGCAAAATACCTATAGCTTTGTAG
Source organism: Erythroxylum minutifolium (assembly GCA_027123815.1). Taxonomy (NCBI): domain Eukaryota; kingdom Viridiplantae; phylum Streptophyta; class Magnoliopsida; order Malpighiales; family Erythroxylaceae; genus Erythroxylum; species Erythroxylum minutifolium. The sequence continues at coordinate 34,788,809 of JAOTJB010000006.1, read as the reverse complement.
GTATTTGTATCATCAGGAAGCTGGCGCAGTTCCTCCATAGTTAAGTAAGCACGTTTCTTTTCAGGAACAAAGAAATAATAAAAATTTTCCTAACCGATCTAAGTGACTAAGTGACTATCTTTTTGGGAGATAATTTTACTCCAGTGAACTCAAAAAGAAGCAAAAACAATGATTCAAACACGAACTCTCCTTCATTTTCCCAATGTTTTACATCCAAACTAACATAATGGCCATAATCCAAGATCAGAAATCTCATTCCATTGTCAGTTCCCTATGTCCTATTCACAACTAAGCAAGTAGTTCCTTCGGTAAATCCAAACTATAAAAACCAAACCCAGAACCTAAAATTCTATCGTCATTCCTCTACTAAACAAAAAAAAATCCTCATTCTTAACAACCAAATGTAAAATTCAAAATAAACTCTTACCTTCTTCCTAGACCAGTCTCGACTCAGCAAATCTATGCAACCTGAAACACCCCAAAGCCTACCTCTAATAATCAATCCAAACACAACCTCTTAGTGGAGCCAAAAACACAAGTTTCTTCTTCAAATTCGACTCAAATAAACCACACAAGACTGGGCCTTTTTAAGTCAAATTCGGGATCTTATAAATCTAACGTTCGTAGATAGTAGAACACTAATTGAGCTTTTTGTTATCTAAAAAAAATCCAATTCGATCGAGGAAGGTCTCAGAAGATTAAGTTGTTAGGGCTTTGATTTTCATATGAAAAATAAAAACTAGAGGAACATATTCAACTTTTTTCCAGAGAAGATAAAAGAGATGGAAAAGAAGAGAAGGAAACTAGAGAAGAAGAAATGTCGGAGAAGAAACCAACAAAATGGTGGGAAATGAACACGCCTTAAGAAAACATTACTTTTAAGTAGCGAACAGCACCGTTTTACCGAATAAAACGTCGCGGTTTCTATTTCATGACGTTTTAATTAAAAAATCTCGCAACAAGTGTTACAAATATGCGACGTTTTCATAAAACGTCATGAAAATTTTAAATTTTTTATGACGTTTTTTAAACGTGACAAAACGTCTTCACAATCTACAACGTTTTATCAATAAAACATAGCAGATTGTTTTATTTTTTGTAGTTGTTGTAGGGCTCTACAAGAACCTATAGGCAATGTTCTTTGGTTCAATCTCTTTTGGAAACATTCCCTCAATCACTAAGCCTCTATTTTCACTTGGTTGGTTTTCAAAAACAAGATTCATACAAAAAAAAGACGGTTTGGTTCTTATAACCCCCTTTGTGTGCTTTGTAAAGAGTTGGAAGAAGATAAAGAGCACTTATTCTTTCAATGCAGATACTCTAAGGTGATATGGAGCAGGGTTTTACATTTGTACTTGTCTGACGCTTTTGTTAATTATGATTGGTCATCATCTCTCAATTAGATCATTTATACTGCCTAATTGCGATTGCAAGATGCCCCTATTTACAAAACTGCCTCTACCACCACGATCTATCATATTTGGAAAGAAAGAAACAAATGGATTTACAAAAATGAGGAAGTACCTAAATACAACTTAGCTGATGATATCGTAAATAGGATTTGATCCCTTATGATAGCAAAATCTGATCATCATCACTTATCAATCAGAATGAGGTCCAGATGGAATTTGTAGTGCTTTATGTTACATTTCATTTGTTTTTTTAACTTGTCTTGGTTTAAGCTTGTAATTTTTGTTTTGCAATTTTACTTATGGTGAATTTATTGTAACGTCGAGATAGCTTTGCCGTAGTTAATATAATAATTATTCAAATTTTAAAAAAAGTATTTAGAAATTTTAATTGTTCCGTAATATCTTCTTATCATGTTTCTTTTCCTTTATGAGTAAGAAAACAATGGTTAAGCTGTGAAAAAAGGAAAGTGTAGAGAGAAAATAAGGTGAAAAACATAAAAGATGATAAGGGAAGCTTGCGTGAGTTTTTCTCCGACTCGGATAGATACCGGACCAGCTCCTAGATTAGGGCCGTGCTAGTCTATCCCATCAATATTAGCTCACCATCTCTATAAAATGCGGCTTTTGGCTTGTCCATAAGCACCGAGAGAAGAAACATTGAACTGAAATATTGAATTACTGAAAATGGCTTGTGCAATGAAGACCTTATTCTTCTTCGTCTTCCTGGGAATGGTGATTTATGAAACCACTGCACGAAGAGATCAGGTGTCTGCTGCTTCTGAGATTGTCTCTGGCCGCGAATCTCTGCGTGTTAATGTCTCGGCCTGCGCGCTGGATGTTGTGGACATAGGACATAGGACCTATTTCTCTTTTTTTATACTCACTAAATAAGCACACCCTGAGATGTAATATATGAAATCAACATATGTGAAGGAGACATTTCTGCTCATCAGCACTCTTGAAGAATTGACTTATAGCAAAAGCTGATGAGGGTAGTGTAGATCATGAAACACAGGTAACTGTACACGCGTATGACCTGAAAAAGCTCATATTACAGCCGGCTGAGTCCGAAGAAATTGCAACCATTTTGCAAAACTCACTACATCCAAATCGTGGCTATCAACCGACAATGCAAAAGGACATCTTTTTGTATACAGAAAGAAAACAACATACAGCAGCTACATAGCAAAACAACCTATTGCAGACTCGCAGCATTATACCTTCAAGGCATGCGATGCCAAGCACTATCTGATTAGAAATAGCATGAGGGCCATCTTATAATTGGTTTTTGAAAAACGACCTTTCTCGTTATGTTGTTATTAAGTTTTATAAACATTTATTACATAAGATATTAATAATTTAACTTTTTTCTAATTGACTCGTATAATATTGTCATCTTCACAAGTTATTTAAATTTAATGCGCATTGAATACATTATTCATTATGATAAAAAATTGCCAATATAAATTATAAATTATATTTTATTATAATAATGTTAGTTGCACAATGATTACAAAATTATCAACTAAAATATAGATAATTAAAATTTAAATTATCTAAATTTAATTATATGAAATTTCGGATTAGTTCTAATGTTATCAAAGAGAATATGATATACCACAAACTCATTTTTAGTCAAATAATTAGTATTTTAAGAGTAGATAAAATAGGGAATAATAAAAATAGAATGAATTTTAAATTTTTTAAATATTTAAAATAAACATATATATTGTTTGTGTTTCAATGGGTGCAGCATTAATCCATACTCCGGAATTGAGTATTGGTACTTGACATGCATTATGGTTTTGTGCAGTTACATGTTGGGATAAAATCTTCGGATTAGGTTCGCCAAACATTTAAAATATATATATATATATATATGACATTGGCTGCTTAAATATCTAAATAATATTATTAGAGAAAAAACAGAATAACGACATTATTAAACAAACATCTTAGATATTCCAATTTAATATTTAGTGTGTATTCAATATGAATAGTTGGACAAACACTCGTACGTCTTGAAACGACCATAAATAAGAGTATAATAAAGATATTATATAACCAAGTCGATCTTTACGACAATTCGAGGTCATGAGTATATTCCACAAAATCTTCCTTTTTAGTTTTTTCGAACCACAACTCCAATCATCTGACTGCCACTCTTTCCTTCGTTTTTAATAACGTGATATCAGAACAAAACTCCAATCGTGTCAAGTTTGAGTAAAACCTTTTGATTGGAGATTTACATGGTGGGTTTTGTTAGTAAAAATATATATTATGAGGAAGATAGGAAAAACTCTTACTTTTAAATCAAAAATAAGTGTATAATATTCTTATTCATAAAAAAAATATTTAGGTTAATTATTGCTATGATATCAATTGTTCCTATATCAATTATTATGAATATACGGAAGTAATATTGGAAAATAAGAAAAGAAAAATATAAAAGTTTATGATATTCAATTAATTTATATGATTTACATTCAAGCAAAAGATAATTTTTTAATTATTGTAAGAAAGACGATAAAAGGAGAATTACGATAAATATAACCTTACATAACCTCTCAAAAATGTTCTAAAAAAGTTTTCCCTTAGAATCTTCTAAGGTCTTAACTTATAAATCCTTTATCAAATTATTTATAAATTAAGGTTATTGGTAAAATCTCTAATTACAGTGGAACTTTGTTATTACAAATCGTTTAAGGTCACTAATATTATATTTTTGCAAAAGTTTAAGGTCACTGAAACTCTATTTTCATAAATGTTTGGTGACATTGAAACTTTATTTCACCATATTTTAGGGTTACTAAAATTTTATTTTATCAGAATTCATGGTATATCTTACAATCCTCCTGCTTGACTTAAATTCTTCAACATCTAACCAAGAAATAGGAACAGTCCTTATGAAAAGTCATATGATAAGATGTACTAGTATCTATTATCAATCATCTATTGATTTATAGAATCCAAATTACTCATTGTTAAAATATCAGTTCATCCTTTATCCTCTTTATTAGAACTCTCCTAAATTACATCAATTTTTTTTTCTTTTTTTCTTTCTACTTGTTTTCATTCTTTTGTTATGGATAGTCCCTTTTAAAGTGTCCTTTACAGTTAAAGTATCAAACAAATTTAACCATTGATCTAGATTGTGAGTTCAGGTTTTAGTACCCTTTTCCCTGTTCCTTCCTCTTCTAACAACTAGACCTATATCTGATCCACCTTTATATATGCCTGAGACCTTTTCCTTTATTCCTTATAATATAGGGCATTCTTCACATCATTAATAGAAAACATCTCTTTACCATACATGGCGCCATTAACAAAATTCTTATATAAGTTAGGCAAAGAACACAAAAGGATTATGACTCGATCCACATCCTGAATTTTAACTGCAACACTTTGTAAATTCAAGATGATCTGATTAAAATTATCAATGTGATCTTTCTCTTATATACTTTTTGTCATCTTTAAGTTATACAAATGCAACTTTTGATATAAAAGACTACTCAGTTTCAACTCATTTTGATAATAAAATGGAAATTGTTCCATCAACAACCTCT
>JAOTJB010000006.1:34759762-34771047 GCA_027123815.1 Erythroxylum minutifolium | reverse complement strand
CACTCCTTATAAGGGTGTGGTTACCTCTCCCTTGTAGACGCGTTTTCCAGTTTTGGGTGAGTCTGGAAGAACAAAACTGTGCGGGCCAAGCCCAAAGCGGACAATATCTGCAAGCGGGTGGTCTGGGCTGTTACAATTTAGGTGTCCACCTAGAAAATTTTCCTCAATCTAACTATGACCACTATCTTTTTAGATGGATATCTACATGTCATGAACTACAAATATTTCATTAGTCAAATTAATAACTTACTAATGATTTAAAATTTTGAACTAAAAACTGTTAAGATTTTAAAATGTTGAACACTCAATTGAAATTTTTAAAAGCTTAAACACTAAATTTAAAAAGTCTCAAAAGATTAGCACTTTAGGAATAATTATTCCTTTTTTTCCACTAAAAAGTTTTTCAAAAATATCAGTGCATCTTTTTTGGTTATATTTCTAATTCACTTTTGTGAATATTCATTGTTGATATCGAAGGGAAAAAGATTTTAACATCTGGATTTATGATATTTGTTTTCTTTCCCACATGAAGCATAAAAAAAGGGGTCTATCACACATATACTGGGCGGAGCTAGAAATTTTTATCATTGGAGAAAAATTATTAATTATTTATTTTTAAAATAAAATAAAATCATTACTATATAATATGTTAATTGTCTTTCATTTCATAGCATAACTTATATCCATGCAATTCATATTTGTTTAGAGTTCACTCCAAGAAATATAGTCATCCATATCCCCTTGCGTCAATCCCACAAGCCTCTTCCGATGAAATATGCTAAATTGAGATTACTCTATTTATCAATAAAATTAACTATCAAATGAGTCATGGAATTAGAAATTAATAGTTAACAATTTGATTTTATTATTAAAATTTTATGAAATTTTTACTAGTCAAAATGAGACAACTTTTAAATTTATGTTTATAAAAATTTATTTACAAAATTTATCTATTAAATATTAATTTTATTCTAATTAATAATTGTTAAAAATAGTGATTTCAAGTTTATTTGGTATATTTTTTTAAAAAATCAATTAAATATGTAATAAATCCAAAATGCCTATGTATTTGTTAAGAAATAAAATAATTTTGTTCAAATTGTTCTTTCATTTATCACTACAAAATTTTTTTTATCATTTATATAAACTCAACTTATATTGATAAAGTAAATGTTTCCACAATTATACTCGGTATCACATTTTAAAGAATAAAAAGGAGTTTCCTACACTAGTACACATTTAAGGACACAATGGAAAATAGTAGTAGTAATAATAATAATAATAATAATAATAATAATAATAATAATAATAATCTCATTTTAGTTCTTAAAAGTTTCATCAAAATTTAAATTTGAATCCAAGTATTAAAATAAGTGGGGTACATTATGAAAATGATCTTATTGGACTTTTAAATAAATAAAATTATTAATTCTAATGTTTATGGATAAAGTTTAGCCCAAAACTTTTTGATGGGCCTTTATACAAAATCATACAGATTTATGTTAACTATATTTTGATTAGAATTAGTGAAAATTATGTATTATATTTAATGATTATCTCTGTCTAAGTATTTAATCAAAATGAATTTTTATAAAGAATTGTTTAAATACCATGCTAAGATTAAAGTTAAAATTTAACAAAGATGCAGCAAACCTTCAACAAATTTTCAAGTGTAATGAACTGAAATAATTTGAATAAAGGAGAATTTTATCATAAAACTGCCAATACCACAACTCTATCTCTATGCCTCTCTAACAATGCCCTTTGCATGTGGAGAAATTCTGATATTCTGTGTTACGGTCTTACTGCAGGTGAATGCGGACAACAGGTTTAGAAAAAAGTCACACTGGCATAGGTACTGTGTTCTTTCGAAAAGAAACTCTTTTAAGTTGGATCTTCTGTTGGATTCAGCATTTTATTTTTATTAAACTTTTGAAGTCATTATTTAAGGCAGAAAGTTTGGAGGGACGTTGGATATGACTTGTTCCAAGTTGGAATTTTTCATAGAAGCAATGGATGGTCGGTATCCAAACTTACTATAGCTTAAAATACATTTTCTGATTGGTCTTTCGTTGGATGCCCCGGCCAAGGCCAGCACCGAGACAGTGATTTAAGGAGGCTTTCTAATTATAGTCACACAAAAAAATAAAAAAATACTGCAGTAAATCGATACAAGTGGTGTATCATATTTTCATCAAAACAAAGGAAACAAGAGACAAAATACAGTGCATTGGATAGAAATATTAAATATTATTTTGAGCTTGTCAATGGATTCCATACATTGCACAAGGGTCCTCAAGTAGTAAATGACAGTATATAAACACCTAATATGCCGGCCTACATTCTTTTCGCGGCAATGGAGTCTATAGTATTTGCAATCTGTACGTAATTTCCATTTAATGGTTTATATTACATAGGAGGAATACATATAAAATAGAGAAATGGTAAGTGCACAACTTCCGCAACCAAATCAAGATTGTTTCTTGGGAGCCAGCGCCATAGCCATGATGGAGATGAGGTTTAACAGGGAGTCAATATCATCAAGAGAAGGGTCTATACTGAACCAAAAGAAGTTCGCAGAACCCAGAAGAAGCTTGAGAGCCGAGCATGTAGCTGACCTCACTGATTTCATGAACGACATGTTCTTTGGGACGTCGAAACCCAATAACTTGACTGCTGCCAATACTTTGGATGGCAATGACGATGTTTTCGATCTAAATACGCGGAGCAACAGCAGCAGATTGACTCAGGAATGGCTCGATGAGGCCAGACGCATGGTGTCCTCTTCCCCTGCTCGAGGGGATATGTCTCCAGCTAGGCTTGTGGGATCGCCCAAATTCATCGGTGGGACTCAGGCCAGGCTTTCCACCTCCTCCATTGACCGAAGAGAACATTTGTCCAGATCTGCAAGAAGGTTCGTTTCCCTTTCCTCTTCAATGAAGGATTGAAATTGGTCTCAACTTGTTGCACTTCACTATTACCAATGTCAGACTCATTGGTCGTTCTGCATATATACTTGTAGCTTGATTTCTGTAAGTCGAGTAGAAGCCAAATGTTTTTCTATTTTCATCTACAGGCACAGAGCTCTGGAAGGATTCAGTGAAGAAATACTAACAAAATCAATGAATCACAATCGTAACAAATCAGTAGACGTCACCACCAACTCTCCCTCCGAGCCATTTCATGTGGCACAGGTTCAGAACTGTATCTCCCATGTCCTCAACCCCTCCATTCCCACATTTCCACCCGATCCCGTCAACCCTCACCACGGAAACGACCTATTCAACGATCCGACGGCGCCACCTTTGCCTCCGAGACAGTCAATTCACCGGAAGTCCCGCTTCCAAACGGATACTCCCTCATCAGTTACCTCTCAGGGAATCTCAGTCCCTTCACGTAGAAGTTTCAGGGCAGATACCGAGTTGCTCTCTCCACCGAAAAACTTGGTCGAGTCAACTCATCGGAGGTCCATATCAAAGTCAACGTGTTCAATGGAGAAAATTGAGCCAAACATTGATGCAAATGGGTCGCAGAAGGAAGGAGATGGCACGAGGCGCCTCAGCCTTAATGCGTTCCTTAAGGAGCAAAGAACAAAGATGGAAAGTATAATAAATAGTGAGGTTCAGACCAAGGCCAAAATCATCCTTCCTGCTCCTTCAAATAGTTAAGTAAACTTTAAACATCAAACATAACATTTAAGTCGTGAATGTTTTATGATGTGAAAGATTAATGGCGACAAATGCAGGTACTAGTTCAATGGTAGCAGCAATATGTTATGCATGGTGGCTGGAGAACAAATTCATGAAGAAGAAAGAAAAGGGTGAGGGAGAGGAAGAGGGGCATGTTGTGGTGCCTGTGATGAACATAAAGAGATCCAAAATGTGGAAACAAAGACAAGCTGCTTGGCTATTTCATCATGTAGGCCTCGACGTCAAGTCCTTGCTCTTTGCCGACGAGGTGCTGTCACATTAGTTCTCCACTCCAATTCTCTCTAACTTATTTGAAGAAATCTGTTACAAATTTCTTTTTCTTTTTTCTTTCCTTTTGGGACGTATTCACATGAAAAAACCTGGACAGCACAAATAGAATTTCTGAACTAACAGTGAATTTCAGGTGGATTTGGAAAGTCTAGTTATAACTGGGCATTTGACAATCCTTGTGGTTGGGCAAGAGATCCTCAGAACTAATGGAGAGGTCAGTACATGTATAGGAGACATCAAACCTGAATATATTGTCATTTCTGGAATAGCTTGGACAATGTTGAAACATGGTTAACTCAAACTCCATGGCTTCGTTACGTTCTCTCGATGTAGGTCGGATCGGTGTGCACTAGTCTGACAGATAATTATTGTGAAGAGGCGTATGATATGCTTCAAACTCCGGACCTGAAAAAACTTTTGGTAAACTACGGCAATCAATAAGGACCGTATTTTCTGGGGATATGTTCTCACTGTTTTCTTGTATTACAGCTTGCAGGTATCCTGCTAGATACTCAGAATCTGGATGCAGCAAAAAAACCTACGACAAGAGATTCAGAAGCAGTTCAGTTGCTACTAGTCGGTTTGGCACCAAACTATCGAAATGCCATTTTTGATCAACGTATTGCTATTCTTTCACCCTCTGCAAAATACATCATATTTATCTGTCTCTTGATTCGACTTTTTCTCTCTCTCCCCTCCATTAGTGATGAAAGATCAAAGAGACAATTCCTTCTTTGAAGCTTTGCAGCGAAATTATGGAAGGCCTCCTATTGACAGTAAGATATCTTGCACCTAATGAATATTCTGCCTCTGCATTACTGTTTTAGATAATAATCAAAGGGAGAACGTTAGGTGCTATTGATTTTGTCATTTGATTGCCATTGTTTCATGGTGATCGATGGATTTTCTCACTGTGGAAATCCTGCCATTTTCTTCTGCAACGTATTGCAATTACATTGAACACAGAAACCTCATCTCGTTCTTTTTCCTCTCCTTGAATGCTGACAAAAGGCCAAAAATTGAACTTGCACCGAATTATCTTTGTTCAGTGAATGGTTGATACTGAAGATAAACAAAGTGTCTAATATTGATCAAGTCCTATAAAATAGTGTCACTAATAACTATAAGCAATCTTGACTTGTAATTTATACGACTTACTTGCGTCTCTTGACTCTCGTAATGGCTAATATTTCCTTCTTTATTAACGTTACATGGCCAAGTTCTAATTAGCAAATGACTACAGGCAACAGAGATAGTGTAGCACATATGGAGAACAGAGGCATAGAAAGAAGATTAGGTTCCACCTTTCCCAATGAAGCTGCCATACATAAACCAGACAAGAATCCCAGTGAAAAGGTTGCAAAAACGAAGAGAGATGCACCAAAATCAGGCAAGCTTTACTTAACCCGTTACATTTTTCAAATGTCAGTAATGCTACAAGCACTGCAAGAAGTGTACTAAATAGAATCAATTGGTCTTGATTTTTTTTGTTTCACATATGTAATGTTTCATTATCTTTTTAAAATGTAATTTATGGACCCAAATTGTTGATAAATGATAACATTTGCAGCTAAACAAAACACAGTCTCACCCCCCACAGCGGCACCAGTGCAAGCAGGTCATGATGCCTCTAAGGGAAAGAACAAGTTCTCCCTGGCAAAGATTTTTGGTTTTGGTTCCAAATGAAGGGACAAAAATTATAGGCATTTATTTGATTTTTATTGTAGATTTCCATACAGTATAAACCTTGAGTGTGATGTAATGGAGAGATTTGTTTTTTCAAACAGGTTGTTTTCCCAACAGCCAAGCAGAACGTTCTAAGGACATAGGCCAAATATTGGAGTCTTTTTTTTGTAATTATATTGAAATATTTACCAGATATAATATCTTCAAGAGTTATTAGTTTTGGACTTTAACAGATAATGGCAATCTTGTTCTTCACCAAATCATATTTTCACCGACCGCCTGTTGGTGATATTCCTTTTCAGCCATTAACCACATCTAACACCTTCACTTTTCCCACTATTAATAAGATCGTTCATCTGAGGATTGGCGGACCCTAGTTATTGAGATGCGTAAACATGGAATATACATGGGCTTTCACTGCAAAACTAAAGTTCTTTTGCATGTGCCTGGTCCTATTTTCCTCATACTAGCTTGCCTACATACATGCATATGTTTTTATATATATCTACATCATACAACTATGTTTCTTTTCCATGTGAAGTGTATAAAAAGCAACTTCTTGCTATTAGTGATTCCATTATCAACGGGCTTCCCCTAAAATTCTCTTCACATTTCAATACATACCTCATCTTCCCAGTGCCAGATACTGACATTCAGACAATAATGTGGAGGACATTGTCCAAGTTTTCCATATGAGAAGAGCTACATATATATCTATAATTGTGTAAACAATGGGTCATACTTCAAGACCAGATCAGGAAACAAAAAACAAATGAGAAATTTGTAGAAAATTAGTATAGATGGGTCTCTGGATAGGAAATCAGGCATCCAAATGATACATCTGTCTTGTCCAATTATGCCAATTGTGTTCAACTACAGCTGTAACTGAACTTCCGACTCTTCCAACTCTTTTCTAGGTTTCTCAACCCAATCATTTGTCCATCTCTTAACCTAATCTGTGACCTCACCACCTAACATGGTCCATAACATGAGAGTGGGAGCCCCAATTTTTTGCCTTATACAACCTTATTCTTGTGGGTGCTTGATGATGGTAAAACGTTGTTGAACTATTGCTTCTCATTCAACTTTCCAGGCATAGAGAAACAAGCAAAATTCTAATGCCCCACCAGCATTAAATCCTTCTAGCGAACTTGAACTTCCGGTCTGAGAAGACAGCGTTGTAGATGTGAAGGATGATAATGGAGGTGATGAAGATAACGGTGATAGAGATGAAAATGAAAATACTGGCTTAAAAATGAACAGAGCATGCCTTAAACCAGGACTGAATAGCCAGTCATGGACGTCCCAGAACACCTCCATTCTTACTTTGTGGAGATTTATAGATTCATTACCTCTGAACTTCCATTGAAGATGCTTCACGTGAATGACCAAGTGGCCATCAATTCTTATCTCCATTTCTGGTTCAGTCCCACGACTCGAATTGACATTATTTGTACCGCCACCAGCGTTGCTGTTCTTGCACTCAATTGAGATCTCATAAAACCTACCTTTCTCGTGGAACTTTATTCTTGTGGAAAACTTTTTCTTGCCAAATATATGCTCTTTTCTTGAGATCAAAATGGGATCGAGGAGAGCAGGTCTACACCCTGTTTTCCTGTAGGCATCCTTCTTTAGATCTCCAGCAAGTAGCACAACCTCTTCATCACAAACAACGGCGACATAGTATTCAGAGACAGGCTCAGTTTCACCGTTAAATTTTGCAGCTTTGAGGTCCCAGAAGATGTCTACAGCTTTAGTATCCACCATAAATCGTTTGGATCCTTGTTTCCTCCAAAAATACCACGGCTTTAGCTCCACTTTGCAAGTGTACTGGCTCTCTCCTTCAGCCCCTTCTACTGACACTGATAAACCATGGAGTAACAGATTCTTGCACCAAGTCAAGGTGATCAAACGACACTGGTCAGCTATCTTTGTTCGATAAACGGACATGAACAGACTCTGTCCTGACCTGGTTATTGTAGTAGGATCTTCAGCTAGCTTCTCACCAGAAGTTAAGCAAGCGGGAATTACAATTTGGTAATCTTGCATGTTCAACATGAAGAGTGGATCACTAGTCAATGAACTCTAAAAGCTTGAGCAAGATGAGACTAAGTGAGTTGCAGAAACTGAATTATGGAAAAATGGGAGACAAGGGATGGGGTTGGGTTGGGAGCTGCTAGATTTTACTGATAAACAAGCTATATAAATATTGATTTCCAGGTGGCGAATAGACGGCAGTGTGTGAGAGAGATGTATTGAATTTCTCTGAACTCCTCTTACCTGGATCTGTAATTTTGAAATCTTTTTCTGGTTCTCGTTGTCTTCTTGACCTGTATTATAAAACTTGCTTGACGTTTTCTTTTCAAGAAAGCAACTTTAGTGAATCCGAGGAGGTTTTAATATACTATACCACTTAATTACTCATTCCCATGCACGGTTAAATGCAGAGAAGCTCAATTTTCACCGGATTCGGTGTATAGATTTTTACGTACGCTCGTACAGAGATCGTAAGCTTGACAGCTAATGAAGAAGGTGATTGTGGGTAAATCATGACCGGTCAAAGCTGTAAAGAATGAAAAGATCAGATGTTTGGTTTGGAGTTCCAACGGGGGTCTTACGTGAACTTCTTTTATCATTTGAAAAAGAAAATAGAATAGTTTTTAACTTTTTTCTATAATTTTTCTTGTGCAGAGGAATCTAGGTTATGGTACTAGGCAGAAAGAGACTGAGAATCTATGACGGTAGATGCAGATCTGGTCCAACTTCTCTTAGACAGCAAGCCAGATGAAGGACAAAAGTAGACTCATAAGAAGCCATTAGATACAAATCAAGCTTTAGTTTGCTGGCCATTGGTTTTGTTCCTTAATTCCACGAGTTCAAGGGACAGAATTTGAGTAAGAAGAAGTTGTTGACAGGGTCAGAACTCATTCAATGTGAATGTATAAATATATATATTAATCAACATCTTCTTCCAAGCAGCTATAACACGAGATGCTTGTCTTCATGTTTATTAATATATTGCCTAGAGTACAGCTTCCTGTCTGTCTTGTTAACCAGAGCTTTGAGCCACGAGGGATAGTTCTAATTCATTCAACAATGACTGAGGATAAACCAGAATGTAAAATAACTGAAGAAAAGACGTGGTCCACTCCGTTCTCACCTGTCCTTTTAAGATGAAAATCCATGATTTAATCCACTTTGACCTGTCGATTTAGTTTGATGTTGGATCATCATTAAGATCCACCATTGAACTAGGAGCCACTCTAATACCAAATACAAGAGTAGTTAACAAAAGAAGAGTAGAGATGCCAAATGGTACTGGGTTCAAGTATTCGAAAAGATTGGAGTGCTAATATGGATTCCATATTTAAATTTTTATAAAATGATATAAAATTAATAACTTAAATTGAATTTGATCAGAGTTAAATTTAAATTTAATATTTTAGATTAATTGAAATTAAACTCTAACTTAAATTTACATTCATGTTTAAGTTTAAAAAAAGTATTGAATCCATTATTTATATTAAATAAAAATAGTTTATAGAAGATATTGACAATGAAGTTTATAGTATTTGTAGGATAAAATTATTAAAATTTAAAACTTTAATTTATTAATGTAATTTGATACATTCTATACATCCATTTAAAAGAACCAAAAAAAACATCAGTACACGCATGGCAATTTCTTTCTACATTTTAGCAACATTAATTTTGTTGATTTCTTATCTTTCACGGGATCTGGTCCTTGTCTTTTGACTGTCTTCAAATCATTTTGATTCCTCTTCTTTCTCGTTCTATCACTCATGGTCTCCCAGAGATCGCCACTATCAAGCTATCGTTTTTCAATTACTGGGCAAATTCCGTAAAAATACCCTTGGGTTATACTTAATCATTCAAAACAACTCCTGTGATATCAATTGAATCACAATAACACTTGTAATATTTGATTTACTTCACTTTAGCCCTTTTGACCTAATTAGAACACAATTACCCTTCAGTCCACCTTTTCCATTTTCCATTACATTTTTTATATAAATGATGGAATACGAAAACAATGCAAATATCATATTATACGGTATTAATATTGTTTGTGCGGCCCACTATCTTAACAAAAAAAAGCACAAAACCCTTTTTAACACGATTTGGAGACTGAGAAGCTAAAACACGCAGACATCGTCTCCTCATCTCCTTTTCTCTTTGCAATCTATCATCAATCAACAATTCTTCAACATCAATCCTAATGTAACACCCACGCAGACATCAAAATTTTTGTGTTTCAAAGTACCATCAAACATCCACTATCAACCGAAAATCCAGAAATTCCCAAATTTCCAATCCAATCTGAAAATCCTAATTTCGAAATTAGGTAACCAAAAATCGAAGAATGCCAAGCTCGATGAGAGGAAGTGGATCGTATTCATCATCATCGACACAATTTTCAACTGATTGGAGCCAAAGGTTCACAAGAAATTTTGGCATGGAGTTAAGGCAAATGGGTTGTGATTGTAGAAAATCTGCTACTGTCTTAACGTCTTGGACCCAAGAGAATTTAGATAGAAGATTTTGGCGATGGCCGAACTATCAGGAGCCGAATAGTTGTAAGTATTTTGATTGGGTTGATGGAGAAATGAATGATAGAGCTAAGTTCCTGATTTTGTCTTTAAGAAATCAATGTGTTGAATTGAGGAATGAGAATAGAGAGCTAAGGAATAACAGGTTCATGGAAATTGGTGGGAGGATGGAAATTGGTGAACTAAATAAGTTGAATGACTTGAAGACTGAAATTCAATGTCAGTAAGCTGAAATTGAGTATGTGGTTCTGAAAGTGCAAACAACAGAATGTGAAGCAAAAAGGCTAATGAAGGCCGTGAAATTTTATAGGATTGTATGTTTGATATGCATTATAATTGTCATGATAGTTATCTTTAAATGATAGTTGTTAAACATGCAAAAAAATTTGGTACGCCCAATTCTACTATATAACCCCACTTTAAATGCAGTAAAATGAAGTGTTGTTTATTGTATTGAATGTTCAAATACTTGTGCAGAAATTAGTAACTTTGTTTCTTCTAATGCCCAGATTTTGGGAAGAAGTTGATATATAACCCTGTTACAAATCTCACTATAAAAATTTATACAATCCGCGACATTTTATTGACAAAACGTCGCAAATTGTACAGACTTTTAGTGATGTTTTAAAAAAGTCATGAAAAGTTTGAATTTTTCACGACATTTTATGAAAACATCGCAAATATGTGATACTTTCCGCGACGTTTTGTTGAAGAAAACGTCGTAGAAGGGTAAGCTAAAACATTCTGCCACAGGAGTCTAGATCTTCTGTCCAAGACAACCCTGTCTTACTCTGTCTAATAATAAAACAACGTCGTTTTTGCTTTAAAATTTTAAGTAGCTACTTCCTTCACACGCCATGTGCATGGGCATGCTTCCCGTGCACTTTTTTTTACTTTTTTTATTTTAATTATTTAATTATTACTTTAATACAAAATGAAATGAAATGAAATTTTTATTATTAAATTAATTTTATTTTAATTATATATTTTATTTTATTGAAATTTCCCTAACTTTATTTAATTAAAAACAAGAAGGAATTTAAGAATA
>JAOTJB010000006.1:34746275-34759662 GCA_027123815.1 Erythroxylum minutifolium | reverse complement strand
CTCATGATTACGAGCTTGATCTACAGAGTGATGGGGTTATGAAAAGTATACCCCCAGATCTACACCCTCCTTCCCCGCGGCTTTGTTCGAAGCAAACAGATATGCCTAGGGTTGATTACGAGGATGAGGAAATGGCTGCTGATAAGGAACCTGTCGGCCACTTAGAAACTGGTGAGATACTGCCTATTAAGGCCGAGGGTTGCATTGAGGGGCCTCTTACTGTGGAGTCATAATTTCACCTTTATATGGCTTTTAGTTGTATCATATGGAATTATCATAATTTTTGCCAAAATCCTCGTCAACTTTGCACCAAGTATAAGCCTAATCTTACTGCATTGTTGGGACTTCGCGTCTTGGGAATGAAAGTGGATAAGGTCATTTAATGTAGTGGTTTCGCTCACTCTTACTGCATTGAAGTTGTTGGGTTTGGAGGCAGTATTTGACTTCTTTGGCACGACAATTTGAGACTCAGAATCCTGGAGAATAATTTTCAATATATTCATTTGATGGTAGAGTTGTTAGAGCACAAGCTGTTTCTTACGGTTGCATATGCCAGTCTGAATCCTCTGACTCGCAGGAGCTTTTGGCTGAATCTTCTGAGAATTGGAAACTAGCTTTTGGACCCTTAGCTAGTTAGTTGCGACTTCAATTATATTTTACACTACTTTGAAAATTTGGGAAGCTTGTAAATTGTTTCAGGAATGATTGTAATGCCCAAATGCTTGATTTTGGATTTAAAGGGCAGAAGTTCACATGGACACGAGATAGAGTTCATAAACGTCTCGATTGAGCAGTAAGTAATATGGCATTTGTTGAGAGCTTTCCCAACACAATTGTATTCCACCTTCTGAGAGAGGGCTCTGATAATTGCCCGCTTCTCATTCGAACATTGTCCATACAGAAACGAAGTCAATCAGCAAAGAGATTTCAGTTTCTAGCTCCTTGGTTGTTAGACACGAGCTTCTTGCCTGTCCTGTGGAGTGGGTGGCATATGCTTGGAGACTTTTCATCCAATATGGCTCAGTTTATGACTAGAATCTCCCGGTGGAATGTGGAGGAATTTGGTAATATCTTTAAATAAAAAACATATTTGTTGCAGCGGTTGGATGGGGTTCAACTAGCTTTGGCTATACATAGGATGTTTACTCTTAAATAGGTGGAAACATAATTACAAAGGGAATTAGATCTAGTTCTGGCTCAAGAAGAAGTTTATTAGCAACAGAAATCTCAGATAGATTGGCCTCAACATGGTGATCAAAATACGTCTTATTTCCATCATTTGGTACTTCAAAAAAAACACGAGATGAGAGTGGAGGCCCTTAAGGATGGTCAAGAAATTGTGTTCCATGGGGAGGCTTTGAGGAGACATATTGTTGATTATTTTACCAATCTATATACTTGTTCGACCAGTATCTCCGTGTCCAAGAACAGGGTTAGTCGTTTTCCACATATTGCCGATCAGATGATGACTAGTTTGATAGGTTTGATTACAGAGGAGGAAATTCACACTGCTATCTTTAGTATGAAGCCAATGAATGCCCTAGGTCCCGATGGCATTTCACCCATCTTTTACTAAAAATGTTGGAATGTAGTCGGCACTTCATTGTGTAAGTTGGTATGGGATATGTTCAGAACTCAAATCCTTCTGCAAGAGATGACTGAAATTCTCCTTGTGCTTATCCCGAAGATGGAGAATGCAACATCTATCAAGATGTTTCCCCCTATCAGCCTATGTAATATTAATTACAAGATACACTTAAAGGTGATAGCTAACTGCTTAAAAGGTGTTCTTCGGTCAATTATTGGCCTAGCCTAAACAAGTTTTGTACTTGAGAGACATATTATGGAAAAATATTATTCTTGCCCAAAAAATTATTCATTCTATACGGAAACAAACTGGGAGAAAGAGTTTATTGGCAATAAAGGTGGATTTGGGGAAAGCGTATGACATGCTTTCATAAGATTTTATACGGGACACTTTACACCAGGTGGGACTTTTGGCAAATTTCATAAATCTAGTTATGGAATATGTGACATCATCTAGTATGCGCCTTCTAATTAACGGAGAGGCTTCGGATCCTTTTGTCCTGGTAAAAGGTATTCGTCAAGGCAAACCTTTTTTGCCATATCTGTTTATATTGTGTATTGAGCGCATTGGGCAAGACATCATTCGGGTTGTGGCTTATGGACAATGGACTCCTTTCCACTTTAACAATTAGAGCTCTCCCATCTCTTATTTGTTTTTTGTGGATGATTTGTTATTGTTTTCTGAAGCTTCCACAACACAGTTCAGGATTATCCAGCAGTTGGTGGAGCATTTTTATACTTAGGGTTGCAAGTCACGCTGCTAAAACTGTCATCTTTTTTTTCACAAAATGTACAAAGGCAGGAGAAAGTTACACTGTCTCACCGGCTGGGATTTTAGGCCACAAAAGATCTGGGTCGATACTTGGGCATGTTGGTTCTGTATGGACGGGTTACTAAGAGAACCTATGCTGGTATCCTAGAGAAAGTGCATAAATGGTTAATGGGTTGGACTGCATTCAGTCTTTCACTGGCAATCAGTCTTTCACTGGTAGACCATTTGATGTTAGCCAACACGGTACTACAAAGCCTTCCTTATTTTGCCATGCAAACGATTAAATTGCCATATTTTCTTTATGATAAGATTAAGCAGCATGGTCGTCAATTTATCTGGGGCTCATGCACTCCTAATCGGAAGCTCAACTTAGTGTTGTGGGATGATTTGTGTTGTCGTAAAGAAAGTGGTAGTTTGGGGATTAGGAAGCTTAGAATGATAAAGAAGTGTTCCTTATGAAAGCGGGTTGGCAATTGATACATTCTACAAACAAGATATGGGTAAACGTGTTGAGGCCTACGTACGATGTTCAGGATGTTATGCCATCGGTGTTTTAAAGAAAGGGCTCATCTTTTTGGCAAGCAATCAGATCTTTGTGGGGTAAATTTTCAACTGACCTCGCTTAGACTATTGGTAATGGCAAACTTGCTAGGTTATGGATTGATAGATGGTCAATCAATGAGCAACCTCTAGCGGCTTATGTGACTGGAGCTCTTCCAGAATATATGTTGACCGAACTAGTTAATGCTTATGTCCACTCAGAGGGGAGCTAGCTATGGTATCGGTTCGAGTCTTAGCTTCCTGCTGAGATCCTAATGAGTCTCCACTTCAGGTTCAAGAACGTTACGGGGAATTGTTGAAGATGAATTTTATTGGCGACATTTAGCTACTAGTTTGTTCTCAGTCAGGTCAACATATGACATATTGATAGAGGACGATGAGCCCCCAGGAACAATGAGTAGACACCAGTTTGGAAGTGGAAGGGTCTAAAGAAGATTAAACTCTTTCTTTGGTTAGCAGTCAAAGGCCGTCTCCGTACACGATGGGAACTAGCTCGTAGGCATATGATACAGGATACCAGTTGCCACCATTGTGAGGAGCGTGCAGAGACTTTACTTCATGCTTTACAGGACTATCGATGGGCCAGATTGGTATGGAACTAGTTAGTGTCGGTGGATGTATGGCCTGAATTTTTCTCATTACCTTTGCACCAGTGGCTTCAGGTCAACTTACGTAACTAATGGGGTATGACGATGACTGAATATTGGGATATATGGTTTGGGGTTACAGTTTGGCGTATCTGGACTTGGCAGAATCTAAAACTTTTCCAGCAACAAGACTCCATCCTACCAGTGTAAGTCCAAGACATCCTTCAACCCTTTAATATGCAACATGACAAAGAGCAGCCACGGCAACCTCTTCAGCATGGCTGGATGAAACTGAATGTCGATGGAGTTGTTAACCCTTCTACCGGACTAGCTACAGTGGGGGATTGCTTCGAGATCATACTGGTGTGTGGATTAAGAGGTTCGCTATAAATTTGGACAGAGGTTCTATCCTTACAACCAAGTTTATAGGTATTTTTCACGGCCTACCGTTTGCCTGGTGTCACAGCCTACGACACGTTATAGTAGAGTTTAATTATGAACTGAATGTTAACCAAATCTGTCACGGGACAAATGTTCATGATAATGGGCAGTTATTTCACAGTATTCAAGAGCTCATTAATTAGGACTGGCAAGTAACCATCCAGTATGTGACAAGAGATGCCAACAGGTGCACAAATTACATTGCAAAATACGCTTGTTATTTAATGAATGGTCCTCATGCTTTGATTTGCCCTCTGCTTAGGTTGGGAGACTTAGTGAACGCTAATAGTAGATTTCTTACGGGAGAGTAGCTTATAGATAGGTTCCCTCTATTTCCAAAAAAAAAGGAAGAAATTTTGTTGGCCTATATGCTTGCTCTTTTACACTGGTGCATCAGTTTGGAGAATGCACCAACAGAGAGCAAAGAGAGGCCAATCTTCAAGTTGCTTTTTCACTATACTATTTCCAGTTAAGAAACAAACCTAACCCAAAAGAAGATAGAAGATTTGATGATACTTTAAATTGAAAGCTCGTCTCTGAAAACTTGACGAAAAGCGTTAATGAGGTTTTTTCAAATTTGGGAATTAGAGAGATTTTGAAGATAAAGTTTGGATATTTCTTTATCTCTTTTGTCGAATCAACGCTTCCTTCTAGATTTTTGAGCTCATACTCGACGCTATCAACTTTTCTTGTTTATGCTGATGTTAAGGTGCTTCAACATTGTCGAAGGGGAGGAAAGGCTATAGATTTTGGTGTCGTTCTCATCTTGATTCTGCGAGTTTCTTCTACAGTTTGTGAAACATGACCTAGAATATCAGTCTCTCAAGAGCCGGTGCCTCTCTTCCTATTGATATAAATCAGTTTTGGTTCAACAATGATGAATGGAGGCGTATTTCCCTTTCAGTTCCCAAAACTCACCAAAGAGAGTTATGATAATTGGTTTATTCGTATGAAAGTCTTGCTTAGATCGCAAGATTTATGGGATGTTGTTGAGAAAGGACTTGAACAACCTGAAAATTAAGATGATTTGACGCAAGCCCAGAGGGATGCTCTACGTAAAGTTCAAAAAAAAGATTAGCAAGCTTTGACTCTCATTCATATGTGTTTGGATGGAAGCATGTTTAAAAAAGTTTCAATTGCTTCAAATTCCAAAAAAGCATGGGAGATTCTATAAAATTCTTTCAAAGGTAGTGATAAAGTGCTCAAAGTACATCATTAAACCTTGAGAGCTGAGTTTGAGTCTTCAAGATGAAAAGCTCATAATCAATTTCTTCATATTTTTCTAGAGTTTAGTCAGTTCTTAACCAACTTAGAAGATATGAAGAAACTCTATAAGATTCTTGTGTTGTTGGAAAGATTTTACAGTTTTTCGATCCAAAATTTAAGTATATTGTTGTAGCAATTAAAGAATTAAAAGATTTAGATTCACTGTGCATTGATGAGTTAATGGGCTCATTGCAAGCTTGTGGACAAAGGATGACAGAGAAGGAACCTCAATCTGATCAAGTTTTTCTTTCGAAATTATCTTTAAAAGACAAGGACGAAAAGAAGGATTTTTCTCAAAAAGGAAGAGGAAGATTTCATAGGCATCAACGTGGAAATTATCTAGGTAGAGGTAGAGGAAGAGGAAGATTTAATAGAAACTCCAGCAACTCTAAAGATTCAAATCAGAGACGGCCAGTAAGAGGACGTGGCAGACGAACTTGGCATAATAGCGGTGGTAAAAGAGCTTATATACAGTGTTATAATTGTGAAAATATGGTCACTATGCCTTTGAATGTAAAAATGGAGCAGAAAGGGAAGGCAAAGCTTATTGCGTAAAAGGAGAAAATGAAGAAGAACCAGCCTTCTTGTTAATGTATGATGAAGAAAAAGATTAAGAAGCATGGTTTTTGGACAGCGGTGCAAACAACCATCTGACAGCCAAGAAAAACTTATTTGTTTCTTTGAATGAATCTTTTTAAAAAATTATTTCTTTCTAGGACGACATAAATGTGAATATTGAAGGGATAGGTAATATTCTGATTATGGCTAAAAATGGATCTCATTAATTTATTTTCCAAGTATATTATGTGCTTTTGCTCAACATAAACTTTTTGAGTTTAGGCTAACTTTTAGAGAAAGGTTATGATATTAAATTGAAGGATGGTGGATTAATGATTAGAGATTATGAAGATAAGTTGATTGCTAAAGTTGCAATGTCAAAGAACATAATGTTTTAAAACGTTAAAGCAAAAAATGTTTTCTCTTAAACTTCAAACTGATAACGCAAAGTGTTTGAAAGCTTGTGTGTCTGATTCTTCTTGACTTTGGCATCAACGAATGGGACATTTGAACTTTAATAGTTTGAAGCAATTGGTGAAAGAAACAATGGTGCATGACTTGCCTCTTATTAATCATCCAAATCAGATTTGTGAAGGTTGTATTTATGGGAAGCATGATAGAAATAACTTTCCAAATGAGTCATTTTCAAGATCATCAAAGCCACTCCAACTTGTACATGTTGATATATGTGCCCAACCCAATTAATCCTCTCTCTCTCTTGGTAAGAACAAGTATTTCCTATTGTTTATTAATGATTTTGGTTGAAAAACTTGGTTTTATTTTTTGAAGGAGAAATCTGAAGCTTTTGAGACCTTCAAAAAATTCAAAAGGCTGGTAGAAAATGAAAGTGGCTATTTGATTAAAGCCTTGAGAACAGATAAAGGTGGTGAGTTCACTTCTAAACAATTTGATGATTTATATGAATTTCATAGAATTAGAAGATTCTTGATAGTCCCAAGGTCACCACAACAAAATGGTAATGTGGAGGGGAAGAATAGAACCGTTATCGATAAGACTAGAAGCATGTTAAAGAACAAACTCATGCATAAAGAATTTTAGGCAGAAAGCTATATTTTTAACTATATATTTGAGCAACAAATGTTCCAAAAAAAGCTTGTAGAAAATTATTTCTCAAGAGACATGGAGCGGTAAAAAACCTACTTTTTTCTTATTTAAGAGTTTTTGGTTATGATGCATATGCTCTTGTTGCTGATGAAACCAGAGTAAAGCTAGATGATAAAAGTGAGAAGCTTGTGTTTATTAGTTATGATGCAAAGTCTAAGGGTTATAAACTTTATAATCCTAGAAGCAACAAGATTGTTGTTAGTCAAGATGTCAAGTTTGATGAAGATGATTGCCAGAACTGGGAAAATCAAGAGGAAGATTACAACTTTCTTCTAATGTTTGATGTTGATTTTATTCAAAATGAAAATGAATAGCCTATATCTCCCAGAGTGTCTTCTCTAACAGTAACTCATGTTGATTTGAGTCATTCAAGCTCCTTCGAAAGGCCTTAAAAGATGAGAAGTCTTCAAGAAATTTATTCAGACACTAATGAAATTAACAATTATGCCCTTTTCTGTCTGTTTGCAATTGTAGAACCATTAAACTTTGAATATGCAGTAGAATATCAAAATTAAAGAAAGGTTATGAATGAAGAAATAAATTTCATTCACAAAAATGATACATGGAAATTGGAAAATTTTCCAAAAGACAAGCATGTTGTAATGGATTTACAAATCAAGAAAAATGAAATAGGAGAAGTGGAGAAATGGAGAAGTTCAAAGCTAGATTGGTTGCTAAGGGTTATGGCCAACATTGAGGCATTGATTAATGATGAAGTCTTTGCTCCAGTTGCTTGTTTATAAACAATCAGATTAACCACGGCATTGGATGCACATAACAAATGGAGAATTTATCAAATGGAAGTCAAATATGCATGTTTTAGAGTACACTTGGAGGAGGATGTTTATATTGAACAACCTCCTAGATTTGTTGTCAAAGGTCATGAAGGGTTAAAGTTAAAGAAGGCCTTATATGGTTTAAAGTAAACACCAAGAACTTGGTACAGTCGCATTAATAATTACTTTGCTCAAAAGGAGTTCATGAGATGTCCACATGAATATGGTCTTTATTTAAAGAAAAAAAAGAATAGTGATATGTTAATTATTTGTTTGTATGTTGATGACTTGATTTTTATAGGAAGCAATTCAGCCTTATTTGATGAATTTAAAAAGGAGATGACTATAGAGTTTGAGAAGACTAATATAGGGCTTGTGTCTTATTATCTTGGAATTAAAGTGAAGCAATCTGATTAAGGTATTTTTGTCTTACAAAAGAAATATGCAATGCAGGTTTTGAAAGAATTCAACATGGACAATTGTCAACCGATTTCTGCATTAGTAGAATATATAGTAAAGTTGTCAAGATTTGATGATGGTGAAAAGGTAGATTCAACTATATACAAAAACCTTATTGGAAATTTGAGGTACTTGACTTGTTTTAGACCTCGAAATTATTAGTCCAACTGTCACTCATTTTAAGGCTGGTAAAAGGATTTGAGAAATGTTAAAGGAACTCTTGATTATGGCTTGTTTTATTCATCTTCTAAGAATTGCAATCTAGTTGGGTATAGTGGTAGTGATTGGGGAGGTGATGTTGATGATAGAAGAAGTACTATTGGTTTTCTGTTTATACTTGGAGTTGTAACTTTTTCAACATGTGAATTAGAGTATGTGGTTACTGCTGCTTATGTTTGTCATGTTGTATGGTTGAGAAAATTGTTAAAAACGATCTATATGTCACAATGAGAAGCTTCTGAGATTTTTGTTGACATTAAATCTGCAATTGCATTAGGAAAAAAAGTCCTATTTTTCATTATAGGAGCAAGCATATAGGTACAAGATTTCATTTTATATGAGAGTATATTAGCAAGAAGAAAATGCAGCTTAAGTTTATGAAATCTCATTATCAAATTGCAGACATATTCACCAAGGCATTGAACGCTGAAGATTTTGCAAGACTGTGAGCAAGACTTGGCATAACTAGATTTTGAGTTTAAGAGGGAGTGTTGAAGATATAAAATCAAAATAAATGTGTTATTATCTCTAGAAGTGTATTTAGTTTCTTAAAAGGTCTATTTAGTTTCTTAAGAAGTCTAAGAGTTGTTTTGTATTTCTATATAACTAGTTTTCTGCTTTGATGAAAATGACAGATGTTGAACCAAAGAGCTTTTCGTTTCACAAGCTTTAACGTTTGGGACACCTTCTAGCTTCTCTCTATTTTTTCTCTGGGTCTTTTCGTCTCTGCCTCTGTTTTCTAACAGTATTAATGCTATTTACTTTTTTACGTATCCTTGATGTACTCAAACATTTGTAAGTCATTGTATACTATAAATATCAATACAATGTCAATGGCAACCCAAACCACTGCACCCTTAGCAGCTCCATCCAATTCTCAATAACTCAGTAGCATCTTTTCCTGCCACCAATGTCAAGTTAGATAGGGAAAATTATTTTATTTGGAGCAAAAATGCTCAAGATGGTTTAGAAGCCTTTGGATTAGTTGAGTTTGTCACAGGTAAAATAATAAACCCATCAACTCTTATTTCAGAACAACTAGAGGAAGAAAACTCTCATCCCCCTATTGCAAAGCCAAATTCTAAATATGTAGCCTAGACGAAGAAGATCGTTTGGTCCTACTTTGGTTGAATTCAAAATCAGTGTTGTTAGAGCTGCTACTACTAGAGAAGCTTGGGTAATTTTAGGGAAGATTTTTCACCTTAATCTCGAGCCCGTGTAATGCTAATACATTAGTAACTTCAAACTTCTCAAAAAGGGTCACTCTTAATGAGAGTATGTGGAGAAGAAAAGAGGCATTACTGATACCCTTTAACATTAACAGGTAATCATATACTTGAAGATGATCTTATTAACTATATACACCATGGCTTGGATGGGGATGATTTAACATTTCACACCTCAATAAATAGTAAAAGTGACCCACGGATGTTGCTCCAAGAGAGAAGAAAATAAAACTATCTATAAGGCTTTTTTTTGTTACAACAGAAATAAAACAAAATTATCACAGTGTTCTACGATATAAAATGCCTTGTAGATCTTTGTGGACAAGTTCCTCCATTTTTAGCGGCGACTCCCGTAAGACATGCAGTCCTGGGCAGGTGAATAAGGCTAGTTTAGTCAAGCTATCGGCACTCTGATTTCCTTCCTTGTAGACGTGTTAAAGATAAATGTCCCAAGCTTGACACAATAATGCACAGGTAACCTACACCAAAAAATTTGTCTCAGTCAACACCATATTGGAAGAAGATAAAATGTTGATAACCTCTAAAGAATCAACTTCAAGTATGACAGGTCGATAGCCGAGGTCCCATGCCAAGCTGAGACCATCATGCACCCCCCAAAGCTCGACAAGTAAAGGCAAGCACCCACCAATGGCCTTTATGCTCCTTTAGTAAAATGCTAGCAGTTGCAATGTTTGACCCGTGTTGAACCGCTCCATCTGTATTTAATTTACCAGTCCTCATTTGGCAGCGTCCATCTAACTAGATGTCCCAGTGGCAAACCCTGCACTCCAATAACGCGGTCAGTCACTTCTTATGTCGTAGCTATCCAAGACACATAGCCCATTACAATTCTATGTCTAGCTTCCGGCCATCCAAAACCAGTCTCGAAAATACTCTAGTTGTGCCACAATCACAAATACTAGCAAGAAACCCCATAAATTCATGCCCAGTCGTCCAGTTGTCCTTAAGCTGATTTAGTAAGATTAGAAACCAACCACAGCCCCCCTTCCTATTGAAAGAAATTATGATTGATCGTGTTAAAGGGAAAATGCATCCAGAAGGATTTCACTCTGAATAAATCTCGAAGTGCGTGTAATATTGTCTCTTTGTGGCCACAGAAGGAGCACCTATTGTCCATGGTTAAATGGCAACCAACACGTTGTTGGTTAGTGAACAGTTTCTGGTTAGCGAGAAGCCAGATAAACGAACGAATTTGCTTTGGTCCTGACCATTTCCAAATCAAATACCATAACCTGTTGTTGTTCTCCTGCATATAGTCTTCAATTAATTCATAAGCGGACGCTACCGTGAAACCCCCATGTTTCCTTAGACCCCACACTGGTCAGTCCTCCCCTATGCCATTGTGTGGACGCTACCGTGAAACCCCCATGTTTCCTTAGACCCCACACTGGTCAGTCCTCCCCTATGCCATTGTGTGGAGGCTTAATTGCTGCAATAGCCAGACAAATTGTGGAAGGAAGATAATGTTGGAACATGTGCCATTTCTAGTTCCTATCCCCATCAACATAATCCTAATGTTCATATAGAGCATGTTATCAGGGGGTTGGGATAACGTAACCAATGAGAGAGGTCCCCAACCCTCCACCCAAGGATCCAACCAGAAGTAAACACGACTGCCATTACCTAATTCTCACTGGAGACCTTGGTGGACATACTACCACGTAGCGAATATCCCTCGCCAGATGACCGAGGCCCCTTTTCTTTCCAGTGTCTAAGGGAGGTGGTGAGCATTAAAACGATATTTGGCATAAAGAATTTGCAACCATAGAGCTGAGGGCTTAGTGAGCAACTCCTAGCCCAACCTTGTGAGTAAAGCGTCATTGAAGGATCAAATTTATTTAATCTCAAGGCCCCTTCTATTTTCGGTCGACATACTGTCTCCTAGTTAACTAAATGTACTTTGCGTTGGCCAGTCTTAATGCCTCAGATAAAGTCCCTCATTATTTTTCCAATTCATCGCATAATTTCCTAGGTAATCTCACGGTTTGCATCGGGTAGATGGGCAAGGATGAGAGCACCGATTGGGTTAATGTGACCTACCCTGTAAGAGACAACTCTTGCGTAATCTAACCTGCAAGCTTCTGTTGGGGTTTATCTAGGACGTACTGGTAGGATCTTGGTAGGATCTCCTCGACATACTTTCATAAACAAATAGTACCCCTAGATATTTGCCAATATTATGAGTGCTTTACATTTGCAAAATCTGACTGATCCTACGCACTGTATCCCTAGTAACATTCTTGGAAAAGAAGATGCGGATTTTACCAGTGCTCACTTTCTGGCCTGAAACCTTACAAAAAGTCTCCAACACCCGTATGACCACCTACGCTTGAGAGTTCGTTGCTTCAGCAAACAGAACAAGGTCGTTTGCCAAAAAAAAGATAGGATATAGATGGCCGGTAGTACTTAGCATAATCGGTTTCCAATGCCCGTGATCCACCTCATAGGTAATAAGGTGGCCCAATCGTTCCATACACACGATGAAAAGATAAGGTGAGATCGGATCACCCTATCTAATACCCTGTGAAGGTATAAAGAGAGCACATAGTTGTCCATTCCATGCAACTTGCATTGAAACTGACGTCACACACTTTATAATGATTCTCGAGAAAGACTCCAGAAGGCCAATGTCTTTGAGGATGTCATGTATAGAATCCTAGTTTAGTTGATCGTAGGATTTTTCCAAATCTACTTTTATAGAAAAATACCCAGTCTTGCCTTGCTTCCTTCGCATCGAGTGGATCACCTCCTGGGTAATGATAATATTATCAGTTATATGCCTGCCAGGGATAAAACTGCGTTGGGTATTCACCACTAGCTTAACAAGGTGAGGTTTCAAACGATTCATAATTAATTTCGAGAGGGTATGGTAAATCACTAAGCACAGACTGATAGGTCGAAACTGGGTAATATAAGTTGGAGAGGGGACTTTAGGAATCAACACCAATATGTTTTGATTGAGATCCTGCTCCTAGCAGTCATGGAGGAACATACGCTGTATAAGGTCCACCACTTTTGGCCCAACGTTGTCCCACTATTTCTGAAAAAATAATGCATTGAAGTCGTCAATCCCCGGAGCTTTATTAGGCTGCATATCATAAATCGCAGCTTAGATTTCTAATGCATGGGCTGGTTTAGCAACATCGTGTAAATTTTTCTCATATAACATAGGAAAGGCTCTAGTAATGGGAAATCGAGCATTAGTAGCACTCTCTTTGATGGTATACAACTTAACAAAATAATCCTGGGCTAAATTACACAATTGCACTGGATCGAAGATCGTACTTCTATTATTATTAAATAATCGCTCGATCTTCAGCTTCTTTCATTTGGTCAAAGTGACAGTGTGGTAATATTTGGTATTTCGGTTCCCCTGAGACAACCAATCACACCGGGCTTGCTGATGCCAATAGAGTTCCTCCTCACACAACACCTATAATAAGTCTCCACTAAGCTTTTCTTCCAGACCCAAAAGCGAATCAGAAATCTCAATCCCCAAAGCCCTCTGGATACCTTCCAATCAAGCTAACAATCATTTTTTTCGATGAAAAAAATTACCAAAACTAAGCTTATTCTGGTGCGTGAGTTGGCTTGAAATTTTGGATAAGGCGGAACTAAACGTCTCAGCTTCAGGAAGCCAATTTTTAGCGACCACCTCATTAAAGTCTGTATGCACTAGCCAAGCAGATTGGAACCGAAAAGGTTTTGGTCCTGTGTCTCTATAAGACTATTTTAACAGTCAATGTGGCATCAAAATCCTCATAAAAGCCTCCAATATGCCAATGCTAA
>JAOTJB010000006.1:34710239-34731491 GCA_027123815.1 Erythroxylum minutifolium | reverse complement strand
TCAAATAGAGTAAATTTAATTTAATATTTAAAATATGTATTACAATATTGTTAGTTTACAAATTAATTTAATTATTTGATTATTTATTTTAATAAAATATAAATAAATATTATATAAGAGATTAAAATAAATTTATTTATCATATCATCATCAACACCCAATTAAAGTCTCGCTGAGTTGCGAGGTCTGAGAAATTTTTTTGATATTTATACTTTATCTAATATGTAATTATTAGATATTAACAATCAAATATTTGATTTTTTATTTAAAAATAAAAATTATAAATAAGAAATGAAAACTAAAAATTAAAAGAAAATAGAAGGATAGTTCATTGGTTGGTAAGTTTTGGACTTTAGAGGCCCAATAGGACCATAGTCCTTGAAGGCCTAGCCCGGACCTCAAACCTCAACAATAGATTAGATGGCTCTCCATCTCCTCATGGAATCTTTCTGTTCTGTGTGTCTTAGTCCTCCACTCTCTTTCAACAGATAAGGCAAACCCAATCCTCTCTTCTCAGTCACTCTCAAACAGCCATTTTCAAAGCTATATCAATGGCAGTCTCAGCCTCCAACCCTTCTAAACTTTGTTGTTACCCTCCGTCCTCAACCCCCAGTTTCCACATCAAAGCGAGCACGTTTGTCATTCCCAAATCCGTCCTCACCTCCTCCTTCATAATCCCTTTTCTCAGTACCGGCACCACCTCCTCCTCTTCTGCCGCCGTCCTCACCACCCGCCACCGCACCTTCAACGTCCGTGCCGCACGTGGAAAATTTGAGAGAAAGAAACCTCACGTGAACATCGGCACCATAGGCCACGTGGACCACGGCAAAACCACTCTCACTGCTGCTCTCACCATGGCTTTGGCTTCCATGGGCAACAGCGCCCCCAAAAAGTACGATGAAATCGATGCCGCCCCTGAAGAGCGCGCCCGTGGCATTACCATTAATACGGCAACCGTCGAGTACGAGACCGAGAACCGCCACTACGCCCACGTTGACTGTCCCGGCCACGCCGATTACGTCAAAAACATGATTACCGGCGCTGCTCAGATGGATGGCGCCATTCTCGTCGTCTCCGGCGCTGACGGGCCCATGCCCCAGACCAAAGAACACATCTTGCTCGCCAAGCAAGTGGGTGTTCCCAATATGGTCGTGTTCTTGAACAAACAGGACCAGGTAGATGACGAGGAGCTTTTGCAGTTGGTGGAATTGGAGGTTCGTGAGTTGTTGTCTTCTTATGAGTTTCCCGGTGATGATATCCCTATTATTTCTGGGTCTGCTCTTTTGGCTTTAGAGGCTTTGATGGCTAATCCTGCTATTAAACGTGGAGAGAATCAGTGGGTTGATAAGATTTATGAGCTTATGGATTCTGTTGATAGTTATATCCCTATTCCTAAACGACAGACTGATTTGCCATTCCTGCTTGCCGTCGAGGATGTTTTCTCGATCACTGGTCGTGGTACTGTTGCCACTGGGAGAGTTGAGAGAGGGACTATTAGGGTTGGTGAGACTGTTGATATAGTGGGGTTGAGAGAAACTAGGAACACTACGGTGACTGGTGTTGAAATGTTCCAAAAGACTTTGGATGAGGCTATGGCTGGAGATAATGTCGGTCTGTTGTTGAGAGGTGTTCAAAAGGTTGATATTCAGAGAGGGATGGTGTTATCTAAACCAGGGACTATTACGCCCCACACTAAGTTTTCAGCTATTGTGTACGTTCTGAAGAAAGAAGAGGGTGGTAGGCATTCACCTTTCTTTGCTGGTTATAGGCCTCAGTTTTACATGAGGACTACTGATGTAACTGGGAGGGTTTCTTCCATTATGAATGATAAAGATGAGGAGTCGAAGATGGTTATGCCTGGCGATCGTGTGAAGATGGTTGTGGAGCTTATTATGCCTGTGGCTTGTGAACAAGGTATGAGGTTTGCTATCAGAGAAGGCGGTAAAACTGTTGGAGCTGGTGTCATTCAGTCCATCATTCAGTAGATAATGTAGAAGGGAAATGCTTCTTTTCTTTTTCTTTCTTTTTTTTTTGGGTGTCAAAGACTTTATATCCTCAGGCTTATGCAATTAGATTTACCATTTAAGGAGAACTATCTGCACCCAATGTGATATAATTTGCAGTTTTGTACTCTTTTTTAGTTTTCCGGCCAGTTTAGTTGGAAATAATTTAATTCAACTTCTTTGATTCCCTCTTCTACTCGTTTGAATTCTAAAATTTGCCGAACTATAATTATATGCAACTTCTTTTGGAATGAGGCATGGTGAATGAAATGTTCTTTTCTTATGATCTTTATTTTCTTCAATGATACAATCAAGTCATCCCCGTTTGGGTGAATGATCGTATGATCTATTTGTACAACCCAATCGTTGGTATATTGATTCATCGTAGGTGTCTTTTGTTAATGATAGCTTACAATAGTTTTGCCGTTCGAGATTGTTGTTTTATGCTTTATGACTAGACTTGTTTGTGCAGCTTAGCCGTCTCAACCTCAGGAAGTTCCCTTTCCAAGTATCCTGTTTCTTTGTTCATCGAGGATCCCTTAAACAATTGAAAGTGTTGAGTTTGGCTGTTGACTTCTAGGTTTTGAGAGACATATTGGTCCTGTGTGTTATGGATGTCCTTCAGTGCCTGTTATACATTCACGTGGCCCTTCTTGCCAGAAGCTGGGAATTATTACTCCTTTCCTTTTTCTCCCCCGTCAGCAAATACCATGACTAGCTTTATGTAGCAGAGACAGAGTTGCAGCCATGCTTAAGAATTAGGATTCTTGTTTGAATAAGTTACATATACCTGCTTAGTCTTCCTTAAGAATGTAGGTAATTAAGCTCCCCCACCTCAAGGTTAGTGGCGACAAACTGCAACTTCTGAACGGCTAAAATGTGTAAAGATATATGGTTCAGCCCTCTTTATCAGTTCTGGTTTTTGCGCTTCATTCATGAGAATAAAAACTGACGAGATTCTGATTCGCAGATTTATAAGCACCATCATGACAAAAGCTATTCATCTAATTTCATGCACATCAAGATTTAGACTTACACTCTCTCGTGTTGCTGGCCTAAACTGGGGTGGATATGAAGGCATAATAAAGGACACACGAGACTAATTAAATAAAAGGGTAAGAAGAGAAACCAGACATCTTTCGTGTCCAAGTACAGGAAATAGAACGGCAATGACGGTGCTTTTGATTTTCAATCCTATTGTTTTTTTAAACAGGCAAATGCTATAACAAAATGACTGATGATTGACCACAGTTAGCGGCCAAATTTGACTTGGAACTTCTATTCTGGCTCAAGTTCATCTCTCAATAGAATGAAAGTGAACACGCTTCGCGAGACTTAATCCTTGTCTCACTAGGGTAATCTGCGTTTCCTTTCAGTTGCGACCTCAAGACAAGGTGAAAAGATTTCAACTTGAGTCTTAAAGTCGACCTTTGTATTTGCAAAGAATTTAAGTTCTGCTTGATATTATAAAGAATGAGGGTTTCTGTCTTTCATTTGTTTCTGTTTACCATTCATTTACTTTGGGGTTACGAGAAAGGGAATAGGAGGATCCACAGGAAAAGAGGGGAGAAGATCACAAGGTAACAAAGACCAAATTTACCTTCCATGTCTCAATAACAATTTGTAATAAGTTATGTAGCAACGCAAATCTTGTGTGCCTTTTCTGAAACTTGAATAAAAATTTTAGCTTAGCATTACGGCAAGAGTTAATTTGTTTTAATCAGCATTCATTACACAATGTAGCCATTGATATGGCTACCCATATACATACATAGACATTTGAACTTAACTGATTTTCCATCCCCTCCTGTGTATAAATTCATGGGAACAATTTATCTTCCCAATATCACGCACTGGCTAGAGTCGCAGAGATAGCATTATCAATAGGTGGTCAAAGGGAGTGTCAAGCACAAACCTTGTTACTTCGCGCATTTACTCCCAGACATCATCTGAGCTTTAGAATATCATTGACAAGACCAATTGTTGAACAAATGCAGCTCTCTTGCTTCTCTCTTCACAGTCCACCTCGTTGCCTCCATCAAGTGCATTAGATATCTCGTTGCTGCAAAAAAGACAGGAAACCAGTTATGTCCCTATTCCGTCTTCCAAGTCATTCAAATACATTCCATTGACATCATTTTTATCATTAAACAAATTTAACGAATAGTAAAATTGAAGGTTTGTGCACACAGCGGTCAAAGGATCAGTGGACAGAGAACAAGACAAAATACTTCGGCCTTTGGCCCCTCTGTATTTTGGTAGTGCACCTGTAAACTTTAACCGATTCCTAAAGTGCTGCAATTCCTATATGGGAAAGTCCTAAACAGATATACTGCGAGACGCTGATGAATCTTTGTTAGCTAGAGCACCTTAATATATCCAGAGAATTCTGAATCATTTAGACTTTGGCATATAATTCGATGTTCTTCATTCTCTACTAGTGTTATCAAACAGAACGCAAAACAAGTCTTTCAGATTTCCTTTTCTTGTACTAACTTTGTTTCGAAGGATTAGCCACTTCATTTTGCATCATATATAATACTTGAATTAATGGTCATGACACTAGAGAAGGACTACCTTTTCAAATTAGAGATGGAGGCAAATTTGTTAGAAGATTCGTCTTGTTGATTTCCTTTGGGGTCTGAATCTTTCACAATGGCTAGAAATGGTGTGAGTAGCAAGTCTGGTGCAAGTTCAACTGTGTTTGCTCTGCCATTAGTTGAAGACCCAAGGAATGAGCTCAGCTCTTTTCCAAGCATTACTGAACTACCACTCCAAAGGCCAGATTTTGGAGTTCTTTTTCTGCGCTGCAAAGCACACATTGACAAAAGATTTCTGATGAATCTAAAACCTAAAATCATGCCCAGGTGGATATCTTCTTCCAAATTCTGTTGCCAAACCAGTGGAAAATAACAGTGTGCAACCTTAATAATGGCAGGAAAGAACATATGAAAAATTTCATGTCTGCCAACTAGATTAGGACTAAATCTTAGTTTAACATCTTATAATCAAAGATCCAAGAAATGGACAATACCTTCAATGAATTTGTATGCTGCAATATAAAATGTCCCATTATATCCTTACCCAAATTAGCTGCACAAATGGGACAAACCTGAAACAGCAGTGTTGAAGTTACCCATCAAGTTCAAATTTCGATCAGAAGTACAGTAGACTGCATGCACATAGCAGAACATCCATTTATCATTTCAATTATTCAGGCAGCTACAATTATGAGATTCAGCGTTTGAATTACCAATCAAGTTCAATTTTCAAAGTACTTTTACTGAGAAACCTCATATATGCTACAAGCAGCTTCAATAAAAGAATCCCACAAGAAGCTACCAAGCAAGAAATTACCTATGTTAATCCATTTATATGGACAACAATGTAGCCTGGTTGCTTGTAAAACAGCAACAACCTTTTTCTTTTTAATATAACTATCTATGTTTAACAAAATCTTCTCATCAGAAAATGGCAAGCACATACTGAATTTTTTAAGTCAAAGAAGTGCTCGTTCTCCAGACGGCTGCATAAAACATTGA
Source organism: Erythroxylum minutifolium (assembly GCA_027123815.1). Classification (NCBI taxonomy): domain Eukaryota; kingdom Viridiplantae; phylum Streptophyta; class Magnoliopsida; order Malpighiales; family Erythroxylaceae; genus Erythroxylum; species Erythroxylum minutifolium. Next base: position 34,725,946 of record JAOTJB010000006.1, on the reverse strand, counting down.
TTTCAACATCAACATAGCAGAACGGGCATGGAAAGCAAGATCTGGCATCTTCGTCGCCATCTGAATCATCCACAGCCAAATGATGATCTGTTGACACATTGAAGAGCAAGGAATAAAGGAACAGAGAAGAAAAAATGTGATGTGGATGACATGGTCAACGATCTAGCCATCACAACTAGTGTCCAACATTGAAACCAAAGAGGTCATCACAAACTTGAAAGCAAGAGAAATATCCAAGACTACAGAACTACAGAGAATCCAATATGAATAATCCAAGAAAAGAATGTACATGCCCAACTTGGATAGGGGGTTTTGCCAGACCTACTAGAATATATTTGTTCCTCATCCAAGTTCAAATCATTATGATCATCATCAATTCAATAACGTTAGTCATAATCAGTCTCCTGCTGTTTTATAAAACTTGAAAAACCGGACAACTTGGTCGAAATTTTTTAACATCAACTTCAAAACATTTGAAATTTCCTTCTGTATCCATACCTTAAGTTGATGCAAATCCTTCCACATGGAATTCCCCAGTAAGTGAAAAACACACTATGTTGGGAATTCTGACGTTCACTAACTTTATAGTAGTTTGTCATACTAGTTGGTCTTCCGTTTCTGATTATCCTCATACGCATCTACCTAATATATCTTAATCAACCCTAATTCACGTATTTAAGCTAATAAAACCTCAAAGAGTTCATAGGATGGGTAATCTTAACTCACAGAATAACAAAATACATATCCAAAAGATATTCCATCAGTTTCCAATTTTAGATGCATCACAAATTTAAGAAATTTAAATAGAAAGGGAAGAAGATATATAATCATAAAATCTCCAAGTGTCATCTGACATGGATTAAGAACTTACACTAATGAACTTTTCTTTTTCTTTTTTTTTTCCCTTAACAACATATCAATTGTATTGCAAGTGAAAAACAAAAAGCATAAACTTACCTCATAAAGTTGCTAAAGGCATGAAATTTAACTAAACCAGTAGCCAACCAGAAACACTAGCCTCCACCGTGTTCTAGAAACAAAGATGGAACTAAAAACTGAAACTTTCAGACAATTGAAGTAGTCAAAGGTTTAGTGTAACATAACCCAACTGTAGAATGTCTCAGACAAGCTGTTATTTGCAAGAAACAAGAAAAAAATAAAACAAACGATAAAAAATATTTTGCAGAAACAGAAGCATATAGGCAATGGAAAGGATAAAGAACTATCATGTAACAAAGTGGTGTCTACCAGCTTGGACAGAAGAGAGATGCTTGACCGAGTTGATTCTCGAAGCCGAAAAGTCAAGGTCCATGATAGAGTATCAACGACGGCGACACAATTCACCGGTGTCCGGCGGGAGGGCGGTGACGGGGTATGGTGGTGGAGCGTGGAAGTAAGTTGCTGCTTTTGCTTTGATTCACTCATTATTGGTCATATATTGCGCTCTGTCAATGTGAAAAGCTAATGCTGGGCCACAGAAGCTAGTTCTTTGATGAACGACGCGTGGCATATGATTATATCCTCTTTCCTTCTTTTTTTTTTTTCTATCCTTAAATCCATCGTAATTTGTTCATGATAATAGCAAGAATTTTGTGGGAAAAAAGTTTTAAAAATAGGATTGAAAGATAACTAATAGATTTAAATTTTAAAAGATTTAATTAGACTAATTTAAAATTGATTAAAAATTGAATAAAATTAAAGAATTTAAAATATAATTAAAAGAGATTATCCTTATTTACCGAAAAATTTAAAGTTTAATTAAAATTTTTTTTATTTACTTTATTTTATATCAACTTATTAATTTATAAAATTAACCGATTAATTAATATACTAATCAATTTTTAATAACAATAGTTATTAAAATAAATCAAATCAAAATTTTAAAAGTTGAACCGAAAAAATTTATAGTTTAAGATTTTTGTGGTTAAATCGTTTAAATCGATTCAACCTTTTAATCAAAAATAATTTATATTTTTTTTTTCTGTTTTGGCCTTTTGGGGTACCCCAAGCCTAATGCTAGGCTAAGTTGTTTATGTGTTGGTTGTTTGGTAATCCGTGTGAGATTAACACCAACGAAGATAAAAGATATTTGGTATTTGAATCCCTTGTAGCAAAGTATGCCATTTGCATTGTGTGTTTTTTCCAGTAAACATTTCAATTATTAAAGAGCTTATTTGTAACTGGTCAGTTGGGACCAAACTGAAAGCTGAAAACAACCGAGAGACGAAGAAGACAATCCCCTGCCAATATGAAAGCCAAAGTTAATACAGAATTCATCTCGTCAATGCATTTTTTAACTTCGACTTTCTTTATAAAAAAAATTGTAATCATAATATATTGAAGGTAGTTCACTTTTTTAATAGATAAGGAAAATTTTTTCAAAAGTATTTAAAATCTTTTAGTCACACTTACATAGCTTTTTTAAGTTTTTAATCTTTTAACCTACACCNNNNCAAAATAAAAACAAGCAAAACCGAAATAATAAAAATACCAGAAATTTGATAACGCAGTTCAACACTACTTACCTACGTCTGCGGGACCTTCACCCAGATTAATTACTTTCATCGAAGTACAATAGAATTATTCAAGGTTTTACTGAGCCGACACCACTCAACTTTGACACTATCACTCAACCTTACTTCTCGTGAAAGATTTTTACATCCAATAGTACGACCGCCTCGTACTAACCTCGACAGAAAATTTTCACACACTGTTTACTAATAAAGACAATTAATCGAACAACTCAAGTTATTAAAATAATAAAGCACGAAAACTAAATGCACTTAACGTAAAAAGAAAACAACTTCTTAAAAAGTTTCGCTTAACTGAAATAGACCTGAAAGTTGTCACAATAACAATAGGAAAGTAGTCCACCCAAGAGCCACTCCATAAATCTTTCTAAATTCAGCCTCAAACAAATTAAATGGATATCCCGCACATCACACGAAGCACTTACACACAAGACATTAGCCGTAAGTCTTCAACCAAAAACCACTCCCTTGTGTATTTCCAAAAAAATCACTTCAGTTCACAATGAAACTTGTGGCAATACTTTCCAGCCACAACACCAACACACTTGATTAACTTTTTCAATGATAAAGATGTATACGACTCTCACACAATGAAGATCTACACTACTTACATAGACATTAATTACACTCTCTTCTCACCACCAATTAGCCGTATGTTCTTTTACTCACTCAAAAATCAACTCACCGTCAACAACCAGTACCACATGCGCATAATACTCACAAATCCATGAGTCTTAGGTTACCGTAAATCCCATCTAGTTTTCCAAGCAACACACACGTAAATAATTAGCTGAAAACACGCAAACTTCACTTACAAAAAACAAGCCGTGACTTCCATGAGTTTTTCAAGCAACACTCATATATATTGTCAGCTGACAAACATGCACCTACCATTGCACAAACCAAAGTTGCCTTAAGCTATATCACCGAGACATGCATAGTTGTTGTTTTGTTTATTCAATGAACAACTAAGGCACACCACACCTGTTACCCACTCATGCAAGATTTACGTTAGAGATAGATCTCTGCAGTAGATGGGAGATGTGGATAATTACACATCTTGAAGATAAACTTCTACTGTTATTAGGAGATTTGCACAAATCCCACTTCAACCAAATAATCACAACTTTAATTCCACCACACTTAAGATTTTATATGTCTAATTTAAAATGTCAAAACTAAATAAAAGATATATATATAATATATCTTAACAGTGTACATAAGTTGTTTGATGAAATTTTGTTAAAAACATAGTAAGAAGGACTAAATTGTTATTTTCATAAGGGAGCGTGAGTACTGTGTTATTTCTAAGTAAAACTTGTCTAAAAAGAACCTTTTTTTTCTGAAATGCATAACTTGGACTTTTTTTTTTTGCTCTAGAATATCTTTAGGCTATAAGTCTCTAAAATATCATGAATTATAAGCTTCTAACCACGTCATATGGACAAAATGATGAAGTTTGTTGAGTCTAATTTTGGAGATTTAATCTAAATCAAATTTGTTAAACAAGACAAAAAATAGAAAGTGACGAAAAATCAAATGAATGATATTAAGCATGGTACTCGCGCAAGAAGCTTGACAACAAAATGCTTTCTTATTAAGAATTTGGAAGTATTTAAATTTAAAGTGGTTGAAAAAGAGTTTTTAAAGATTAAGTGTTTAATTTTTTTTTAAGAATTTAAGGCTATCATTTAAATTTAATCCTAAATTATTTATTTAAAATATATCAATTATAAATTATTTTAAACTTATCAGTTTTAGAAAATGGATCCTGTGATGAATTCAAGTGAGTAAGTAACATATAAAAATTATATTAATTATATGAATGCTTTAATTCAACAAATAATAAATTTAAATTGTAAGAGTAACCATTCTCTTCAATTCATTTAAAGTTTAAAAATAATGATTAATTTATAAATAATAAATTTAAATTGTAAGAGTAACCATTCTCTTCAATTCATTTAAAATTTAAAAATAATGATTAATTTATAAAATATGTATATCAATTAATTATAAAATATTAATTTATTAAATAATTTATTTAAAATATATGGTTTTCTAAATTAATGTGTACATATAATTTCAGATTATTTTATACACTCAAAATTTTAATCAATTTTATAATCATAAAGAAGAAAAGAAGGGAAGGCACATTTTACTTTTACCAACGGAAGCCCAACCAACATGAAGACCAATAAAAGGTTTCGACACAGTGGAATGCAGAAAAGAAAACTTGTGGTGGTACCAATAAAAGCCCCTCAGATTCTCTGTGCCATATACTCTGTACCTATCCTGTCCCGTAACATCTCAACCATCCATTTAATGGCACAGAGGATCACGTTCCCAATAAAAGGTTATAGTGGTCGACACAGTGGAATGCAGCTTGTGTCTGTGGTGGTAATCCGAATTATGTGAAATCTCGATGAAACATCAATTTTTTTTTATGTAAGAAACGAAAAGACGTTTGTCTTTTACTCGGTTTATGGTGGAATGCATCAAACGAGAAGGAAGGATAGTTGTTAATGAGTAAGGATTGATTAGGCAGAGCTCGAAGGTGACACAGGGTGTGATGTCTGCTTAAAGGCTTAACCGGAAACGCAAATAGTATAACATAGACTGAAAACAAGTATTTTCACTTTTGAGAGTTACCTTTCAATTGTTTTGATTTGACACAGTTAGCTTTAAATTTTCCTAGTTTAGCAAAAATTGTCATAAGAATTCACAGAAGAAAAATAAATTTAATTCTCAAATTTTTAATTTTGTTTTTATGCCTCTCCAACCATCTCTTCTTTATTTTAGTGATCTATAAATGTAATATTAAGTTAATTAACCACTCAGTTCCGTGACTATGTTACATAACCTGTTTCAGAATCCCCACTATTCAAGATGCACCTTTTACAATACGCATAGTATGATTGGGGGATCACGCTTGATAAGGTCCACATTTTGAAGAGAATAATATGACAAAAATAAGGAAAAAAGGATTGACTTTATCTGACAGTCCATATTTCCTGTGATGTCCCTATACATCATACTACCCCAATGTCTCATCCCAATGAAAACTACTTTAGTTAATTGTTATGATTAGGTTATTAAAAATGCATACAGAGATGAATGATTGCAATCAACGAAGAGAACAAAATGGGAATCTGGCCAAGAGTCAATAGTCAACCTGTTTACACACATGAGAAAAAAAACCATACGAGTAAAGAAGGACAAAGAGGAAAAGAATATTTATGGATACTTGTCATAAAATGCCACCTAACAAACTTTATTAAATATATATATACTAAGGACGAATGGGTTAGATGATCACAAAATTCTATCTCACTGTTTATTTAATTAACGGCTGGATTCTTCCCTTTCATTTCATTTCTTTTATTGTTAAGTCTCACACAAGTCTCACGGGTGTAACTTAACATATCACACTTGTGATAAGGATGAATGGGATGGACGATCATGAAATTCCATCCCATCGTCCATTTAATTAACGGCTGGATTCTTCCCTTTCTTTTTTTTTCATGTTAAGTCTCACACAAATCTCACGGGTGTAACTTAACATGTCACACTTATGATAAGGACGAATGGGATGGACGATCATAAAATTTCATCCCTTCGTCCATTTAATTAACGGCTAGATTCTCCCCTTTCTTTTCTTTTCTTGATAAGTCTCACACAAGTTAAGTCACACTCGCGACATACAATAATTCCAAAATTTCTATCCAACAAATTTGGGCAAAAAAATTCAACCAAATTATAAGTGAAACTCCACATGTTATTAAATCACACGGGTGTGACATTTGGTCATATACAACATTATTCATCATCTTCTATATCGTTCTCACGGGCCTAAGTTTACTACGGATCAATATTTGAATTCTTCCCTTCATTTGTTTGTTTGGTTGTTGACAATAATAAAAAGAAATTAATATCCCAATAAATAAGCTGCATCATATTACAAAACATGATCTTCGACCACCGATTTCAATATACAATCTATCAACATATTCAACTGCCGATTTTAACAGACAATCTTTTAATAGATACGTTGATTTAAACATCCGATGTTATAAATAAAATTTATTCGATTGTTAGTAGTAAAATCTAAAAGTAATTAATTTTGCATTTAACAAACATTTAATATGTTCTTAAACATCTGTCCCTCGTCGTTTCAATTTTCTTTCTAATCAATTACATTCGCGAAACCTTCCACCATATTTATTTTCTTTATTTCCCTTCGTATTTTCTTTGTTTCCCTTCGCATTGCTTAACTTGTTCAAAATGAGGAACAAAGAAACGCTATATCAGCTTAAAGATCTTCCCTAATCGATTCAACAAAATAAAATTGTCCTGCATCATCTAACTAGGCAAAGTTCTCTCTCGCAAAATTAGGTTAGATATTTTTTCTTTTTCTATTGTTTCGGTTTTTTTATGGATGAAGAAGCAAGATTATGTCAATAGTGTACAAAATAGTTGCTGCCATTAACATTATTTTTTACCTGATGACAGAAGAAATTTTGTAACAATGCTTGTATTGAACGGTTCCTTAAAGCTAACAGTGGCGACGTTAAGTTAGCTGCAAAAAATTTAAAGGCTTGCCTTTCTTGGAGAGACAACATATTTATCGGTAAGGTAACAATAATTTGTATTATAATATTATTAATGCAATCAAATTTTCTTACACTTTTTGTGTTGATTCTTTGTCTACTTTTTGTCAATCCTTTTTCTACTTCTTCCATTATAAATAAATCTTATGTTTTTTTATAAGTTAAAATAGTTCAGTGTTAAACTAATTGTCAGTTCAAAATAAAGAACATTGCTTCAAAATCTTTCATTCGAATTTTGTTTATTTTACTTTTTGTTTTTTCTTTGAAATATAGAAAACTTGACATCAGATGAATTTTCCACTGAACTCACTGAAGAACTTGCTTATGTAGCAGGTAACAATGAAGATTCGAGACCTGTTTTGGTAATTTTCTAACTTCACCGATTACGTTTTTTTCACTTTTTTATTTTTTTAACTTAAGGAAATTATCAATAAGATTGTTTTTATATATTTTTTCTAAATTTCATTTTGGCTTTTGTTACATCTTAATCATTCAAAAGTTTTATTATTCCTTTATTGCTATTGGTTTAAGATTTTTCGTCTTAAACAAGATTGCCGGAAGTTTCATTCAAGAAAAATTTAAGTGACCATACATAATTTTTTATTGTACATCTATTTCAATTTTTATCCTTTTTAGTTAATCATACCAACATTCTATCTTTTGCTTCAATTTCTATAGATTCATATGCTTTATTGCGTTTACTTTGAAAGTTGCCGTATCAACTATATGAAAAGACTGTGAACATTTTGTACTTCTTTTTCATGCTGGTATGTTGATTTCTTCTAAAACTCCACTGATGAATCGTAAAAGTATAGCCACTATTTTACCAAAGAAACGCTATTATGTCTTTCCTTAGTTGTGAAAAGCCTTTTAATTAGATTTAAATTAGTCGCTGCATATAACTTTATCATATGTTCTCTTATAATTTGTTGTTTTTATCTTCTCAGGATTTTTCAGGTCTGCTTTAACTTTCATAAATGTACTTCTATCAACATTGAAAATTGATACCAATTATTACCCGTCCAGACTTTACAAAGCTTTTGTAATCGTCCCACCTTTTTTTTTCTCTTATCTATGAAAGGTAATCATGTTATTTATATGCCTAATTCTTGTTTATTTTATCTGCCTTTTAACTTCTTCATGGAAAATACTTATTCTTTAGACTTTTTTAACATATATGAGCCTATTATTGCTTTTAACTTATAATTCAAATCTTGATTAGTAAGTAATTGTTAAATGTTGATGATTACAGGGTATTCGACCATTTGTTTAATTTTCAACAATCATTACGGTAGTTTCTTCACTAGACTTTAAAGAATCATTAGAATTTTATAATTTATGTAATCACCTGCAAGACTCTTCCCTTGGATTTGAACCTTCATCGATTAGACCAATAACTAAACATAGCTTATCTTCATCAAGGTTTTCATTTACTATGTTGCAACATTCTAACTCAGTTAAACCATGGTACCTTACCTTAACATGCCTAACTATTTCAGAAATATGGTCAACTAACAAGTCTCCTTTGGGCTCAGCACATATTAACCCATTCAATGCGAGATCTATTTCCTTTGCATCACCCATTGATAGAACGCACCATCGAAACATCAAAGCTTATGCAATGGCCACCAACAAAGCTTTATTCCCCTTTACTCCCATTCCACAGCGTGTCAACACAACTAAGACACGTAAAATTGCTGAACCGTAAACCCCACAACCCTCTTTCTTTTGATCACCTGCCATGTTTTTATTTACCAAAAAAAGCTATAAATCTCACAACTCTTACGAATCTTTCTTACCCTTCCTAAAATTTTATAGAAGCCCTTATGACGAGATCATTTATAGGTCAAATATGCGACCACCGCTTGGTGGTCTTTTGTCTATCATACCACCTCATCGCAAGCAGCATCACATGTCAGTATCACATTGGTTTTAAAGCAAGAGTTAAGTTGACCTTCTTGCATACTCAGCGCAGAATCTTGTTCGAATATCATATATGATGAAATCCTTTTGTGTAGGTGCATACATACTGTAAAATTTAGTTCGTATCATATATGATGAAATCCTTTTATGTACTATAATGATGAATGAAATCCTTTTGTGTACTAGAATGATGAAATCCTTTTGTTTACTCTTTATTATTTGCCTGATTTTACATTAACAAAACAACAGTTTTCAGCATTATGTAAATAATTATTATTTTTAAAATTATTAAGGCTATCAGTGTTTGGTTAGAAGAAAAATTTTTAATGCTACAAAAAATTAATATATGTCTAACCCAAACACAATTATGATCTTTTATTTTATATTCAGAATTCATATTTTTTCATTACGTAATTTATTTAATATGTATAATTTAAGATTTATTATAACTCTTATTAGAAAATAAATACTTTACTTAGAAAACTTAGCTTAGATACCTTAATATGTTAGAAACTGCCTTAAAAATAATTCGTACATAACATTGTTCACTATTGTGACTTTTTAAGTCACAACCGTGATAAGCGGCACGACCATGACTTCTTGTAATTTTAACTTAAATTATTATTGGCTTCCATCATTTGTGAATTAAGTCGGCTAAAGTTAATTTAAAATGAAATGACTAATACTTTCACGTATCAAAATTTTGATTATCTCTCTAATTTAGGTGTTTAAAATTAGCAATACTCCAACTTTTGTTAGCAGAAAAATTTTTAATGCTCCAAAAAATTAATATATGTCTAACTCCAAACACAATTATGATCCTTTATTTTATATTAAAAATTCATATTTTTTCATATTAATATCTAATTGTTATGTAATTTATTTAATATATATATTTTAAGATTTATTATAAGTCTTATTAGAAAATAAATACTTAACTTAGAAAACTTAGCTTAGAAAACTTAACATGTTAGAAACCACATAATTAGTACATAATTTTTAATTATCTATAATTTATGATTTATCATAAGTATATTTTCAAAGAATTACTCATATACGTCATCATTCACCATTGTGACATAGTGCTTGAAATTAGTATATAATATTTATTTATTTATAATGTATAATTAATGATTTATTATCAGTGTATTGTAGAGAATTAGTCATGTAAACAAATTATTTGGGTGCTTTAATATATATTAAAAATTCGTTGTTCTTTAAAATAGTATATAATTATGAATTGTGAATTATTTATAATGTATAATTTATGATTTATTATAGTATATGGCAAAAAATTACTGAAGTCACTCACAATTTTGACTTCTCACAAACGTACGGTTCTTGGTTGTGACTTTTTAATTCACAATCGTGATAAGCGACACGGTTGTGGCTTAAGAAATCACAATCTTGACTTATTTTAATTTTGACTAAAATTATTATTAGCTTCCATCATCTGTATACCATTGGCATTAAAACACAACTCCACTTGTATTTTACTGACGGTTGTGAATTAAGTCACCTAAAGTTAATTTAAAATGAAATGACTAATACCTTCACGTATCAAAAGTTTGATTATCTTCCAATTTAGGTATTTAAATTTGCAATACTCCAACTCTTAATTATGCCACTTTAAACTTTATTTAATAATACAGTTAGATTGGTTGCTGCCAATTAAGAAAAAATACGATGGCGCCAAACATATTTTTACCTTATGTTAGTTTTTGTATCTACCTATACTTGCTTCTCTCCATAGATTAATAGTAATAGGTTCTAATTAATAAATTAATAAACGTAATCATCACTAACTAAAACTTTTCATCCAAACAGAGAAATAGTAGACGTTGGAAAATGAGATACATAAATGAAATACAAGTATTACCTGCAAACAACTAAATTTTCATTAAATCAATTCCAAAATTTATTACATTACACCACATTTTGATTGATGTTAAATTTAGAATCGATTCCAAAATTTATTACTGTCATTTTAGAGCCTCGCACATTTTAACTCATTATTTATTATATGTGACACTTTGATGGACATAAAAGCAAACAATCTATATTGAAACAAGTCAAAAATTTACTAATGGTTAATCTTTAGTCGGTAGTTGAGGAATAAATTTGTTTAATGACAATCTAAATTTGCGTTATCAATTTAGTCTATTGATGACTTTCTAACCCTATTATAAATAATATTGTAGCTATTAACCAGAGATTAGGTTTAATTAAAGGATGGGACAAGATCATTATTTGTTTTCTAACAAAATCACGTCCGTATCTTTTCTTTTCTAACCATACATTTGTATCCTTCTCAGTATATTTATGAATACGTTCCTCCAGCTCCAAACTATATAAAAGCCATATATTCAAAGCATCACTTCTTCTCTATTTCAGTAAACAAGAGTTGGCCCTTTGGTTATCCACCATTTGTAAGTTCTTCGTTAGCCTTCATCATATGTTGTTCAGTTTATTAAATTTTTTATCAATTTAGTGATTATATGCGGTTAATAGATTTTAGAAGAGGAATTACATGTATCACATTATGTTTTGTTAATTCTTCATTCTTTGTCATTATATTGTGTAAAATATATAATAAAGTTGTTTTCTATATGTTGTTGTTGTTCTTGCCACATGTTTATTTGATAAAAGCTTGTTATAAAAGAAAGGAGATTATAAAAAATAGATTAAAATTATAAATTTCCATAAAAAATGGGCATGACTTGTTTAGTCAGAGAAGGTCTCACAGTGTGACTTAACATGTCACACCCGTGACATCCAATAATTTACAAGTATTGAAAACTATTGTTCATTACCTTCTATATCGTTTTACTTCCATCAACTTCTTAATAGAGTTGACAACAGATATTACATGTGTCGCATATATCCTGTTAATCCTTCATTTATTGTTATTATGTTATGTAAAATATATAATGGAGCTATTTTCTATCTTTCTCATCATCTGTTGCATGAAAATCCCAATCATCACTTAGGACTTTTTAGTAAAGTGAGAACATTAATTATATGTGTCGCGTTTTATCCTGTCAATCTTTTTTTCTCTAACCATACAAAATTTTCATTCTTAGTACATTTGTAAGCACGTTCCTCCAGCTCAAAACTATAAAAAGCCATATATTGAATGCATCACATCTTCTCTATTTCAGTAAACAAGAGTCGGCCCTTTGTTTATAACATGTTGTTTGGGAAAATATATAATAGAGTTGTTTTCTATCCATGGTTGTGACTTAACCTTGACTTACATGAACTTCTTAATATAGTTGACAATAGAAATAGAGTTGACAACAGAGATTAAATGTGTCACATTATATCCTGTTAATCTTTCATTCATTGTTATTCTATTAGGTAGAATATATAATGAAGTTGTTTTCTATCTTTTTCATCAACTTTTGCACGAAAATCCAATTGTGACTTACATGGACTTTTTAACAGAGTTGACAACAGTAATTACGTGTGTCGCATTTTATCGCGTCAGTCTTTATTGTTATTACTTGTCTATAATATATGATAAAATGTGTGAATTTCTATCATTGCACTGTTGTGACTTGCACAACCATCAGCCCACAAATTTTCTAGTCACCACATTTAACCTTTTAAATATGTATTTTTCTGAAATCGTTTTTTATTTAAGGATTTCTTCTTGTTCATCTTTCCCCTATTCAGGTATGCTTTATTTTGCAAAAAGTTTTATTATATAAAATTCTATTTTATCCATCGCATTTTTAGCTTTTCAATAATATAATTATTACCTTCTTACTTTATGTACCTGTATCAATTGTTAAAGCAATAGTTTAAATATACAATTTTTCCTTTTTAATATACTCAGTTACATTACATTGACATAAAATCACCTATTTATTTCTTCTAATCCTTTATTTACCTGACAGTATATTCCACTAATATTATTATGGTGACTTTTTCAAATTTTTACCTTCTTTGTTAAATGTATGGTTTGTTAAATGTATGGTTTGTTAAATGTATAGTATTAGCATTAATGTTACTAATACGGATATTTTAATATCTAAAAAATATATTATTAATATATATATATATAAAGAAGGTTGATGTTGTCCAAGAAATAATTAATAAATTTTCTATTAATTATTGTTAGTTTTTTTACTATGGATGTCAATAGGTCGGGCTGGGCACGGGCCGCCCTCGGCCCGGCCTAAAAAACGGCAGGCTGGGATTGCCCGACTCGTTGCCCGGCCCGTCTATATTTTTTTAATATAAAAAATTACAAAACGACTCCGTTTGTCGGGCCGCGGGCGGACCATGGTCGGCCCATGCCCTGCCAAACCCGAGTCTGCGGGCCGGGCCGGAATTGACATCCCTAGTTTTTACCTTCGTTCCACTCTTTTCTGTGTTCAGAGATGGCTAGAAATGCCAAGAGACGTAAAAAGTATGTTGACATGCTAGAAAATGAAAAAAAAATGAACTCCTACAATAGTGTAGAGAAGCTTGTGCGGCAAAAAAGAGAAACGTTACTTTGCCTTTTTTTTGTCAAACAGTTGGTCATCAACCTTTCTATTCTACCATTGATAACATACCTTCTAACGGTAAACCTTTTATTCATCAATCTAGTAATCAACTAGCACAAAATCAATCTATTGATTTTAACGTAGATCATGCTGATGCAACTCATTCCTTTCTCTAACTAAAAGAAATTCTTCATACAAAATCAACAGTTGAAGCATCTAATATCATATGTCATAATTTAGATTGTCCAACTATGTCTTCCTTTTCAATTTAACCTAGCTCATTGATACGTGTCAAGGATCAAGGTATAAATCTTTTTACCTTTATTCTTTCCACTTTTATTATTATTGCACAAAGTGATCAACCTTTCTGTAAATTTTTCAAGGGATAAATTGTCATCATTCTTCATCAAAGTTAGCATCCCTGCAGAATTTATCTGTTGAGCCCTTACAACTTCATCTTAGTCCAAATTGTGAACATTGTCATGCGAAGAGATTTTATATAGAGCCCTTATCATTTTGTTGTTCATCATGAGAGATTTTCATTTTTGCTTCTCAAATGCCATATGCTCTGAAACAATTATTTATTGGTAGTGACGAAGAAACTGAACATTTCAGGAAGAGCATTCATACATACAATAATAATGTGGCTTTTACTTCATATGGAGCTAGGTGTGATCGAGAACTAACAAAAAATAAGAAAGGCATTTACACATTTCATGTTCAAGGTTAAGTTTATCATTTCCTTGACATTTTAGTTTCAACAACTGATAAGGCATTTGGTATCTAACTTTATTTCTTTGATACTGATGAGGAACTAAAAAGAAGGACTAAGAGTTGTGATAAACTTCATAAGGATACATTAAAACTGATTATGGTAATTTTACAAGATAATCCCTATGCCAAGTTTTTCAGAAGTCTTAGGGACATTCCAACACTTGATAATCATGCAATTGTTTTGAGGTGTTTATCCTGGCCTTGATCAGCGTGTTTATAATCTTCCTACTGCATCACAAGTGGCTATTAAATGGATTGAGATCAATGATGAAAAGATTGCTAAATGTCCTCGCATCTAAGTTTATACTTACTTGGGCACAAGTTATAGATACCAGTCTTACTATGCTTGTTATGACACCCTTCAATATCCTCTTTTATTTCCTCGTGGTGAATTTGGATGGCATTGTGGAATTAGCAGTTGATTTTAAAGAGAGACAAAAGCAATGTTTTAGATAAAGGATGCAATGCTAATTTCAACTCTTTTACTGATCCATCTGAATTGTTCACTATGGAAAACATAGGCAAGTTTGTCTTTTCCTTTTTCATTTTTACAGTATTGTCTGATGTTACCATTTTATTTATCGAATTTATTTGTTTAATTATTAGTTACTGATCAAGAATAGTATGAAGACGGTACTGTTTTTGTTAGAGAAATTATTGTTATAAGCTCCAAATAAGAGAACATGATGAATCTAAGCTGCTCTATAGCTTAAGGCTGCTTCAACAATTTGTTGTTGGAACTTATATAAAGATTGAAACATCTAGACTTGATTTCTATAGAAAACGACAAAATTAGATAAGGACATAGATACTGTAAAGTGTTTTAAACAGTATTATTGTTGGTCAAACAAAAGGTTATAAAATTGGTCATCAAGTTGTCCTCCCAGCTTCATTTGTCGGTGGTCCAAGGGATATGAAATGACATTATCTTGATGTAATGACTCTAGTACAGAAGTATGGTAAACCAGATATTTTACTCACCATGACTTGCAACCCTATGTGAAGAGAGATTCAAGATAACCTTAAGTTTCATTAAAAGCCACAAGATAGGCCGGATTTATTGGGTAGAGGTTTTAGAGCTAAATTTGAAATTCTTAAAAATGAGCTAATAAAAAAACAAATCTTTGGAGACGTTGGCGCATGTGTTTATGTTATTGAGTTTCAAAAGCATGGATTCCCTCATGGTCGTTTATCGCTAATACTTAAGCTGCATTTTAAATTGCTAAATCCATATTCTTATGAATAGATCATATCTGCTGAAATACGAGATCTTGATCAAAATTCACAGTTATATTCTCTTATCATTAAGCATATAATTCATAGTCCCTATGGTCTTGTGAATAAAGATTGCCCTTGCATGAAAAATGGTGTGAGCA
>JAOTJB010000006.1:34660959-34684382 GCA_027123815.1 Erythroxylum minutifolium | reverse complement strand
AAATTGCATGAAATTAGCTTCATTAGAAACTTAAGGCATAAAGGAACAATTTTTCAGAAGAATGTTTTACCTAAATCCTTCATATTCCTTGTCAAAATGACCATGATAGATTGACCCGAAGGTTTGTTTTGGGAAGAGCTGGAAGACGTTGGAATAAAAGGTAGTGCACGATGCTGTTTGACAATTTTGAACATCCTTCATTCTTTTAGCTATAACTTCTTCTTCTGACCTCCAAATGACTTGATTTTTGATCCAAAAAACCCATAACACAATTTTCTTCCTCTCTATAAAAATATATAGCCATTTGAAGTCATTCGGGAAAGATTTGATTGATGAATTTAGGATGAAAATGAGGAAGTGAATTGGAATATTTTTCATTGAACTTGCTTAGGTATTTTGAGTATATCTTGATCTATAGATTTTTAAATGAGTTGATTCTTAATTTAGATTAAAGTGGAGTCATACGGGTACAACTTTCTTGAAGAAGACTAAGTTTAATTCTGTCTCTAAACATTTCAAAATCTGGCTCGAAATTAAGTCTTGACTGAGTCTGTGGTACTACTCGAGATAGAAATCATGTCCTATTGATATTGAATAAACTGTATTGATAGAAGCCGAATTAGACAAAAGTATCTATAAAAAAGTTGTAGTTCATTCTCTTATCTTTCAATTGGTATTAAGTTTGTAATTTTTGGATATCTAAGTTGAAAGATATGAGTTGTATAATTTGAGGGTATGATCATGAACTAGCCAAAAGTTCAATTATACACTGTCTGTGATATTCTAAGCATAACTCATAGAATACTGAACCAAATTGGATGATCTTGGAGTCATTAGGAACTTAAGACATGGGAAAATAATTTTCTAGAAGGAAGTGTTGCCAAATTTCTTCATTTTTCTAATGTTAATAATCATCCAAAGTAGACCAGAAAGTATGTTTTTAGACAAATATGGATTTATCAATTGAGTATTGTGGTATGAATGAACATTGTGACAAGAAATTGAATAAAGAACCCGGAATTTGTTATGAACATGCATTCTAAATATTCAGTATATATGAATGTACAATTATAAATTCATAATTGTGAAAATTTGTGATGTGTGTATGTATGATATGTTATAGAGGATCACATTGAGCGACATCATCCAGATATTGCCGGGACTTTAAGACAATAAGCTAAAAAGAGTATTTGTGAGTCAACCTAGATGATCTTCCTAGGATTGATTGTTTGATTTATTATGTTGAACTTCCAATTATTGAACTTTTGTAATCTGATTATGAATTCCAGACTTAAAGGTCCGAAGAGTTTAATAGTCAGGAATGTGTTGGAAGTGTTATACTTGCATCTGACAATTGAATGATATATGTTGCCTCTGAATTCTAAATGCTCAATGAAAGTTGAATGTCAGACTGAGGTCCGATGAATTATGAGATTCTGTCTGAAATGTGAATGCCATTCATGGCATATTCTATCATTTGATGCATTTCATAAAATGTATGCTCAGATAAAAGCGTTGTGATCAGAGTAGCCAGCTGAAAGAGCTATAAGCTCAGTATTCTGCATGTAGAGCATTGCTCCGTGATTTCTGTTCTGACGGAACCTAATGGGTCAGTATCTGTTCTGTATCTGAAAGACACTCGGTCACAAAAAATAATAACGAATCGAGAGTCTCATATGCATATGAATTTGAATATTATGATTATGAAATTTATGAATGTGAATTCTTTCTGAAGTTGTGATTGATTGGGTGTTTAAATTCTGGAAGAAGGTATGTGAATTGTATGACATACTTTATGCCTTATTTTGATAGATAATGTTGTGAATCTGATTGGTTGTATGATATCTGTGTGTGGCTAGAGTGAGATCATCAATGATGAGTCTCTCATTGAGTTTACAAAAACTCATCCAAAATTTGCAACATGATTTTATAGGTACAAGACAGGAGACTTAGATTCTAAGATTCTTAGAAGCACTTTTTGGGATTAAGTTATGGATCAAAGGTCTGTCAGTTGGCACTTGAGGAGTTGTTTTTGTTTTTTAAGTGGTTTACTTATGTCTTGTAGAAATTTTGTTATAAAGGTTTGTAAGTTACTATGTATTAATGCAATGACAAGTTGAGGTTTTTAATTATTGGGTTTTGTGACTTTTATATACATAGTTTATGCCATGATTGAGTTGGATATATTGCCATGTTATAAGTGAAGGTGTGATAGTTAACATGCCATTATTATAGATTATATACTGGAATATCCTCAGGGTGCTTCGGTATGTAATTTATGGTCGTGAAGTGCTACACTTACCGAGGTCAAGAATTGAAACATTACATCTTGCTGGAATTGTTTTACATCCCAATGAAATTGAAAAGTATTATTAGCAGTAGCATTAACTAAGTCTTCCAGAGATTTACCTGAATTTTGCTTACTCTCCAAATTTTGGATATAAGACCTTGAATCTTGCAAAAAATTGCCTTACATCCTACTAGAAATGTCGATTATCAGTGGTAGCATACTTAACAAAATCTTCCAGAGATGTAACTGAGTTATAATAAAAGGCTTGTGGTCTATATGAGAATTGTTGTGCATCTTGCAGCTCATTTAGGAAGTAGTCTTGCTTGTTATCCCCTCTATAACTAAAGTTCGTATGATCACTCCAAACTTGGTTATAGGATTGAGAATATGGGTTATAGGAAAATTTGGCACCAATAGTAGTGACATACTCCCTTCACTATGTGCTTTTTTCACACAAAGACAAACAAACATGAAAAGATCAAGAAGTAAATATAAAAAATAATTATAAATAAATATATACATGGTTAACCTAAGCGTGTTAGTCAATATTTAATGTTATAAATGCATGACGTAGTTGTAGCTAGTACCAACAAATACAGGTCGATCCTATGAGGACAGAGAGTACTAGTAATTGTTGTGGTTCTATTATCTAGCCTAAGGATTGATTTTGGTTGAATTAAGAAAACTAAAATTAAATAATTAAAATAAACAAGCGATATGGATTAAAAACTTATTGAGCAAGTTTTAATCTTATAAAACCCTCAATATTCTGCAAGCTCACGGGTCTTAAGCTAAGTATATGAGGTGTCAATCCTATGAAGAATTAGTGAACTACTCGGATCCTGATTTGTCTAAGGCTTAAAAGTGTAATTAAAATGAATATAAAAATGAGCAGAAAATTAAGTAATTGACTATGGAATGATTGAAATTGAAATTATAAAATTAACGCACAAAGAAATCAAAATTGAGCACAACCAATGTAACAATTGAAAATTCACATAAGGAAGATTAACCAATTATGAGATAAGGGGATTTATCCTATCATCTAATGCTAACTTAATCAATTTTGAGTTAATTCAGTATCAGTCTTAGAATTTCAATAGGTGGATTATTCTCTCTTGAGTTATAATCGTTTAACCCTAAGTCATAAACCTTAATTGAATTGAATTAAAGTATTTGCAATCTCCTAATTAGCAAACAACCCACACATCCAATTAGATCTTAAGTACTCTAATAGATAATTGGGTCCTCACACGAGATCGCTCTTTGTATAAATTACCAATTTGATTGTTTGTGTGTTCTATTAAATTTTTTAACTCTCATTACGCAATCTAATCATTTTGCTATGAATTCACTCTCTCGATTTATTACCGAAGCATGCAAATATGACAAACAATCACAATACCCAACTCACTAACATTAAAAGCAATCAAATTAACATTGATTCAAGAAAAAGTCCTTAAAAGAGTTTAGAACATCTTTAAACCCAAATTCACCATCATCATATCCATCTTATACGTCAAATGAAAGAAATAACAGATGAAATGAAGAAGTTCACTTGGAGTGGACTAAGAGTGGCAGCCGCAACAGCAGCTCCTTCTTTCTCTCCCCTCTTCTCCCTTTTTCTCTCCTCTTCCTTAAATTCTTTCCAAATGTAGTAAATGGAGGCTCTTTTTAAGGTTTCTTTCTTTTCCTTTTTTATTATTTTTCCATTTAGGGTAAAAACTAAAATTTACCCAAGCCCAAATGTCCGAGATAACCCTCGAAAAGTTGAGTTAGGAAGTAGTCCCTGTGTCTATCATCGCGCCTGTCACAATGATGAACAATGAGTCATGATCGAGAGACTTAAAATTGGGCTTCTGTCACAATAATGGCCAATGAGTCATAATTGTGGCCTGCTCTTATTTGGCTTCTGTCACGATCGTGGAAAATGAGTCTTGATCGTGACCTTTGTTGTTTTGCTTCTATCAAAATCGTGAATAATATGTCACAATCGTGGCCTTGACTCCTCCTTCGAGCTTTCTTCAAATCTTCTTTGGTCTTCTTTACCTTATCTTAAACACTAACAAACTCATCAAAACACCCCAAACAAATAAAATTAAATCTCGATGACATGCTCTAAATCACATAACACTAAAAAACACAAACACATAATCATAATAACACAATTCTAAACCTATATATGCACAAATAATCTAATAAATAACAAAAAACATACTATATTACCCACTAAAACATAATGAAACTTATAACTATCACTTTACGATCCGTGCACTTGTAGAATATTGAAGGTTTTCTGTAAGTAAAACTTGCTCAATAAGTTTTTGGCATCATTGTTAGGGAGTTAGTTTAGGATTGTTTGGATTCCTTTTTCTAAAGAATTCTTCGCCTTCCTTGTGTCAGTGTTACTACAGGAACACAGAAGTCACTAGGAGTTCAAGTAAGATCGCCAAAACTTTTGAACTTGATATCACCCTATTATAACGAGCAATTCGAAAAGCAAGACGCTAAAAAGAACATATTGAAGAAACAATGGCAGAAGAATTCAATTAAGGAGACTAGCAACAAACCCTTATAAATTTCGTGAGACCATGGTTCAATGTTGCTCATCAAGGTATGACTTACCCACTATTTGAAGCTGCATCATTAGAGATTAAGCCAGCTTTGCTAAACATGCTGCAAATCACTGTGTAGTTTTATGAGTTAAATAATGAGAATCCTAATGCTCATTTAGTGAATTTTCTAGCAATATGTGATAATTTCCAATATCATAGGATGTCAGAAGATGTCGTTAAGATGAGACTCTTTTCCTTCACATTAAGGGATAAGGCATGATAACTTTCATTAAGCCCTGTGTGCATTTTTTGACGAGTACTTCCCCTCACCAAGACATCAAAGTTGATAAAGGAGATCACAAATTTCTAGAAAAATGATGGGGAGTCATTTTATGAAGAATGAGAACGGTTTAAGGATTTGCAAAGCAGATGTTATCACCACAACATACCCAAAGAATTGCTTTTGCAAACTTTTTTACAATAGAGTTAATCTACCCATAAGAGGCACCATAAATGCAACTTCAGGAGGATTTATTATGTAGAAGACAATTGAGGAAGTAGAGGAATTGCTAAAAGAGATGGCGAACAGCAACTGTCTTTGGTCGTCGGATAGAAGTAGATAACAGTCGACTTTTTGAGATCATAAAGGAGTCATTGCTATCAAATGACAACAATGCAGACTGAGATTGACAATTTAACAAGACAGCTTAATAGCCTCTAAACCTCTTCATCCACTTAAGTTAGAGTAATTCAACATAGGTACGAATTATGCAGGTAAAATAACCATTTTACCTTTGATTTTTTAATGCAAAATAACAACATGGAGCAATTTAACTATATGGATACACAGTTTGTTCGATTAGGAGGAAACAATACTTGTTCAAACAATTATAATCCTTGATGGAAGAACTACTCAAAATTTTCTTGGTCAAACAATTACTATAAAAAAATTGCAAATTATCGATAAAAAATTTTGTTAGAAATTAGCTACGAAAATTGATTTTGATAGATAAATTTATTGAAAAAAAGATATTTTGCGATTAAAAAATCCAGTATTAAAAGAAGATGAAATTTTACTACCAAATTTTGTCAAAAAAATTTAGAGATAGAATAGTAAAAATTATTGTAAAAATAGACATCAATAATTTTAAGTAAAAATTACGTACGAAATTTATATACAGAAAGTACATAATGACATTTTCATACGTAAATTCTCTACGGAAAAACCTTTCTGTGAATTTCGCCGCGGACATTTTTTGGCGTCGGTAAATTGTCTGTCTATTTTTACCTATGCTATTCAAAGTTTACAAAATCTTCAATTAATGGGTAAATATGATTTAAATTTACGGCCGTTTCACTTTTCTTTTTAGCTTTTTGATTCCGTCTTCCGATCTTGATCCGATATTTCTCCTGATTGCAGCACCAAAGGTCAAGATCCGTATCAATGGTGAGTGCCTAGCTCTTTCGTGGAACTAACGGAAGTAAGTATGCATTTTTTTCTGGTTTGACATTGACAGAGCTATGGATAAAATGAATTAGGGTTTAGAAGGATCGAACGTTTGGTGGCTAGAGTGGCTCTTCAGAGAGACGATATGGAGCTCGTCGCCGTCAACGACCCTTTTATTAGCACAGAATACATGGTGAGAATGCGGAGCTGGGTTTTGTATGTGGACATAGAGAAGAGAGATACCTGACTTTGAGTTGTTATCAGACCTACATGTTCAAGTACAACATTGTGCATTGGCAATGGAGGCACCACAAGTTGAAGGTCAAAGACGAGAAGACTATTCTCTTTGGGAGAAACTAGTTACAGTCTTCGGGATCAGGTAGAAGATTGGGTGTACGTGTGTTCTCTGTTTTTTTTTGTCATTTTTTGCGTGTGTGGATTTGTTTGGAGATGGGTATCGTGTTTGGACTTAACTTTGTTGGATTTGTTTTGGGTTTCTAGAAACCCAGAGGAGATTCTATGGGGTGAGGCTGGTGCCGACATCGTTGTTGAGTCCAGTAGTGTTACACACCGCATATTTTCATCTCATTGCTTTTAGCATTTTAGTTTATTTTGCTAAAACTTATATTCAATGCTGCTGCTGATGCTCCAACTTGGGATTGAACTGTGCCTAAATGTGTATACTTTTGTCTTGTTAGACGTGTTTTAAATCCATTTTTCTTCTTTTCTTTATTTATCCTTCTGTCTCTGTCCAATTCTTGGTTTTATGAAGAAACAGGTTTTGTTTGGCAGCTCACTAGAGAAGATCTGGATATAGAGACATTTCCAATTGTGGGTTCAAAGAGAAACTGAAATTGCTTATTTATAATTGAAGCATCAGGGTAAAACCTAAGAATTTATGTCCTTTCAAGCTTTTTTGTGCGATTTTGCTTTGATTGTGGATATTTCAATGTGCATGTTTACTGCGTTTGATGTTACTGTTTGTTGTAAATTACAATTCTTGTTAGTACTGAGTCTATATTACAGATAGGGCTGCGTGTTGGTTTGGATCTTTCATGATTCTGTGATATTGTTCTTGACGCAGTAATGACTTTTCCTTGTATAGGTTGGAAGTTGAGTATGTTTGATGGTCATATATCTTTAGTTTGAGGTTCCTATGTTTAAGACTCGTGGTGTTGTTTTAAGTGGTTTATTTAATGAAATCTGGAATGCCATTATATTTAACTGGTCTATTTTTTTCTTTTTTTTTGGTGTTTGCACGATTCTCTTTATCGAAATACATCCCATGGTTTGGTTCAATGTTCTTGGCTCAATTGGTTTCCATGTGTTCTGCTTTGATTTCCGTTGACTCACTTTGCTCAATTTAGCTGCAATTTTCCTGCCCGTATAGCTTCTTGTTATTCAAGATGGTTTGTGACTCTTTCTTATATGTTACTACTCATTGTATTTTTGGGCCAAAGGTTAAATTAAACTTGAGAATCTAACTTTTATACAGTCTCATACTTTAGCATTTCAACAGTAGGTCTACTCATAGATTGCATAGCCATTTCATCATTACTGTAGAGTTTAGGAGATTTTTTGGATTGTGCTTTATGGTGACATTTGCAACTTCTTCTGTTTATGCATTATCTTACTTTGTCAAAGATGGTTAATTAAGATTGTGATTTTATGCTCCTAAATTCTAGTGATCTGTGTTCATCATCTTTTTGTTAATTTTTTATGCTAATTGCAACTACTACCAAAACACGGCTAGAAATCCAGATTGATGTTACTTGTGTAGATTTGAGATCTTATTGTTTATACTTCTATAAATTTGGATGCAAGCTAGCTAGCACCGCTTTAAGTCATTCTCATGCCTATCTATTCGTTGTTATATTTATGATTCATTCCCTGAGAAGAATAAATAACTTGATGAATTTTTGTTTGCATTTGATATATTTTTAAAGATATTTATAAAATTGATAGGCGCTTAATTGATTATGAAAATTTTTAATAACATTTAGTGATTATTGACATGAAATTACTCAAGATATTCACTTTGATTCATATGTGATTTTAGACACAATTCAGAAGTAAAGTCAAAAGTACGATATTGGATTATTTTCTGAATGGATTATTTTCTGAAAATTAATTTTCGCTTGTCTTTATCGAGTAGGAAGAATAAAATTAAAAGACAGAAAAAAAAATGCAAAGAACGTGAAATGTATGGATTATGCATGTAATTACGTGGATTAACAGCTGAGAATTAAATGAGGCAAAAAGGGCGAGGCAGGATGAAGAAATCGCAGCAAATGACCAGGAGACAAGGCAAGCAACAGTCTATGACCAAAACGGCAGCGCTAGATAGGAAGCAGATGAAAGCAGCTGGAAGATCAGTTGGAACGATGACACAGCAGTTGGCAAAGTCTGCGTTTGGCGCAGACAACGTTTACAAAATGCAGAAGTTTTCAAGAGGTGCATGCGTAGGGTTTAAATGCGTGAACACTATAGATGGACCAGGAAATAATTCATAAAGTCAGTAAATAAAGAGTACGGTGGAATTAAAAAAAGAATTGATGATAAAGTTTATTGACTCAGAATTTCAAGATAGTTGAAAACATATTATGTTTTCATAAGGTCACATACCATGATACACAAAGTTTTTAGGACAAATAATCTCATCACCTACATCCTTTGTAAGCTATTTCATGCCCTAAGAAGCAATATAATCATTAGTGATTCTAATTTGGTGTATTCATGTGGTTAAAAATGAATAAAATAAATAATGCCAAGGACTTTGGGAGTTTGGTAGTTAAGAGCATGATTGTATAAACGTTCACAAGGAAAGATCTTTTCTATGGTTGGGGTAGGAATAAGATTGATAGTATAAACAATAGTAAGGCCAGCTTCTCTTTAAAAGGTTTTTAGATAAGAGGAAGAGAGGAGAAGAGCTCGAATAGCATTGAGAATTTATCGGAAGAGAGGAGAAGAGCTCGAATAGCATTAAGAATGTATCTATGTTTTCATTCACCTTAACCATTATGTTCAGAGGTATATGGACATGATCACTGAAAAAGAATTCCTTACTAAGAAAGAAAATGGGTGAAAGTTTTATCTTTATTTCATAGTATTATCATTGCATAATTTTACAAGAGATTATGTCTAAATCATAGTCATAAATTGAGAATATATAGAAAATAATTCAACCCTATTATGTACTTTTAGAAAAGTCATAAAAAGATTATATAATATCTCAAAACATCCATTATAGCATGATGAGCAAGTCCCTAAATATCATAATGAGTTGAATCAAAAGGATTTAAAGAGATAAAGTCATTATTAATAAAACGTAAATCATGATTTTTGAGAGTTAGCATGAAATAAAATCACAATTTTTATGCTTGACCTGATTTAAAAAGCTACTAAAAAATTAATGATCCAAGTTTAAGATTGAAAAGATGACCAAGACAAAAGTGACATATATAAGATGTAGTAGCACCAATAACAAGTTCAAATAGAAGATGAAGATAGATAATTTTGAATAGTCGTTTAATCTTACGCCTTGTCCCAAGGATCTCATTGTCTGTAGATCATGCACAGTATAACCACAAATTAAAAAAGTTAATATTAAGTTCGCATAATTTACTAAAAGAGATGAGATTTAAGGATATGAACAAAAAGAAGTATATGACATAGAAATTAGGGGTTTGAACAATGTCTACACTTTGAACATGTATGGTAAAGTTATCGGCTGTATAAATAATATGTGAAATATAGGGATTTAAAAAAATCAAATAAGGAATATGTTAGCTAAAGGTTTATATTTAACAATTGTGATGATAATTATATAATATTTCAAAAATTCAAATTGGATTTATTTCTTTGTATAGATAACATTATTTTTTAAAGGAAATAAAATCATAGAAAAATTACTTCCTTTCTTGCAGGAACCCATATAATAAACTTTCCTTATTAACATTTAGGATGATCTTACCCTTTTGAACAATTAGCTCAAGAAATTTTTGTTACAGCAGAGATGATATTGAAAATCTAAACACAACTCAGAATTAAGATGAAGCAATAACTAGTTAAAGAAATTACCTATTTAAAGAAAAGCAACATCACTTGTGAAGCAATGAGCATACACAAACTTTCGAAACATTTGAGCAACATCTATCTTCTTGAGAGTCATATCATTTTTATTGTGCCTTAGAAAGTAAAATCACTCTATCGAGAGAGAAAATGTTATTTAAGAACTTATTTCTAATTTTTAATTTTATTTTTCTTTGAGTTTTTAGAAGCTTGTTATACACTTCAAGTGTGGAAGGTTGGAGAACTTTGAAAAATATGTACTTGTGAGCTTGGAGAGGCTCGTCAAATTTAATACTCAGATTCTTATAGTGAAATACTCAAGTTGGATACTTGGGGACTGAACGTAGGTTTGGTTATTAGCCGAACTAGTATAAATCAACTTTGTCCTTCTTCTTTATCTCTCTTTATCTTTTAAATTTTTGCATTATATTGTGTGTTTGTTCGTTTTAGCAAGAGGCTCCTTCTATTTTCAACTTGCAAGAGGTTTCTTTCAGTTTTAACAGACGCCTTCTATTTTTTAAATTGTTTTAATAAGATTTATCATTCAGCAGGCTCCTTTCGATTAAGCAGGGTCCTATCCCTTAAAAGGCTCCTATCGCCTAATAGGCTCTTGTCATTTAAAAGCCTTTATCCTCTAATAGCCTCCTATTGTTTTTATTTGTTAACTAGGATTTGCTTATTATACAAATTGAAAGAACTTGCAAATTTTTTTTGTCATACACAATTCACCCCCCTTTTGCGTATGTTTGCTTTAGCATTTGGTATTAGAGCAAGGTTTCACATTTTGTGTTTTACAGCACGTGATAGATCATAACAAACAATATGAGAAGTTTTGAAGGACAATTCGTCTCAAAGCCTCCTTACATAAATGGAAACAACTATTTATACTGTAAAAAGAGAATGACAATCTATCTTCAATTTATAGATATTGGAGTTTGGTAAGTCATTAGAGTTGGAGCTATAATTCCCGATTCAGATAACGTAGAATTATGGACTAATGCTAATAGAAGAAATGCACAGCAAAATGCTAAAAGAAAAACATCATCTGATCCGTGCACTATCTCGAAAAGAATATGAGAAAATATCATACTGTTCTACATAAAAAGAAATGTGGGACAAAATACAAGTCACGTTTGAATGAACAAATGAGGTAAAGAAGCATATAATAAGTCTTTTAGTGCATCAATATGAAATTATTGGCATGAAATAAGGAGAGACCATAAACGAATTCGTCGGACACTTCAACAACATCATCACAGCCTTAAAGAACTTTGGAAAGATTGTAACAAATATTTTAAGGTCATTACCAAAGGAATGGAGACCTAAAGTGTCAGCTTTATAAACAAAAAAGGATCTAGACAATATTTCACTCAACTAGCTACGAGAAAATTTGAAGATCCATGAAACCGAGCTTAGGTGAGATGAAGGATCCTCCCATATAAAAGGAATGGCATTAAAAGCAACTGACGAATCAAACGGTGATGAAAATAAAACTGAGTTGAAAATAGATGGAGATGACGAGTTCAACTTTATGGCTAGAAAATATTCCTACTTCTATAAAAAGAAACTGATGAAGAAAAGAGAAGGAAACAAGAAAGCTGGAAACAATAGGTTGCTATCAAAACGTAACAAAACAAGAAAGCTGGAAACAATAGTTTGCTATCAAAACGCAACAACAGCAATAGCAATACACAAAATAATGAAATCATATACTATCATTGTAAGAAGTCTGGACACAGAAGACCAGAATGTCCTCTTCTTCAAAAGGACAAATCAGAGAACAAAAAATCCAGAAAGCAAGCGATGACTGCAACCTAGTCAGATAAGGATTATGAAAGCTTTAAAGAAGAAGTGCCAGAAGAAGTCAACAACATTTGCTTTATGGCTGAATCATGAGATGATGAGAAATATTATTTTGACTCTGATATTAAAGTTTATGAATTGAAAAATGCATATTATGAATTGTATGATCAGTAGAAAAGGTTGACAGTGAAGTATTTTAAACAAGTTAAGAAGTTTGAGGGTAATGATGCATCTCTGAAGAGTAAGATTAAATCATTCGAACCTGGGAAGAGAATTTGGCGATCAGGAATATGTCTCTTAAGGTTGACTATAAGCAAAGGTTTCTAAAAAGGAAGTTCTGGAAGAAAGAGTAGATAAGTTGAAAAATACGCTGCTAAAAAATGATTATGATAAGGTAAGACATTTAGAAGAAAAAGTCACCTCCTTAGAACTTGAAAAGGAGAAAAGCGTTGAAAATATATTATCTCTTGAAAAAGATCTGGAAAATTTCATTAATGGAAGGGAGAATCTTGGTGCATTGATTGGTAGTGGTAAATGCATTTTTGGTAAGGCTAGAATAGGATACAATGAAAATAACAATATCAGGCTATATAAAAACTTCTTTGTTAAATCTAGCAGTAGCTATAGCCAAAAAAGCAGGAACCTGCTAAGTGGTAAAAATCATAACAACTATCATTCATCTGTTTTATGAGATTACTGTGGTAAACATGTTCACATTAGCATTCTTGTAATTTTAGTAAAAAGAAATTATCTCAGATTTATGTTTGGAGATTGAAAGATCAAATTACTAACTCGAAAGGACCCAAAAAATTTGGGTACGTAAAATGAGATAATGCTTTTTGCAGATATGTTTCAAAACAGAGACAAGAGAGAATCAATGGATAGTTGATAGTGGCTGTTTGAGGCAGATGATAGGTGAAATATCACGTTTCAACTACATTGGAAGAAAAGACAGAGGTAATGTTGTCTTTGCAGAAAAAATAAAGCAAAGGTCACCAGAATTGGTAAAATTGGTGATTTTGACTCTACCTTTATTGATAACGTTCTCTTTATTGATGGTTTGAAATATAACCTATTGAGTGTGAGTCAGCTATATGACAAGGGTTACAAAGTCATTTTCTATGCATCTCATTATGAAATTATCGATATTCATAATGATAATATTGTGTTTATTGCTCTTAGAAATCAGAATATATATTGTGCTCAACCGGAAGACATGTCGTCACAAAGTGTTAAATGTTTCATCTTTCTAGAAAAGGATTCGTTTATCTAACACAAAAGATTTGGACATGTCAGCATGAGCATTCTATAAAAATTGTCCAAAAACGAGTTAGTAAGAGGACTAAGTTCGAAAGCAATCAGGTTTGTGAGGCTTGTTTAAAAGGTAAACAAGTCAGAAGTAGCTTTCCTCTTAAAAATATTGTGTCTACTAGCCAACCACTTAAACTTGTGCACATAGATTTATTTGGTCCTACTAGGACTCAAAGTTTTCGTGGTAAACATTACAATTTTGTTCTAGTGGATGATTACTCCATATTTACATGAGTTTATTTCTTATCAAATAAGGATGATGCTTTTGAAGTGTTTGAGAAGTTTTGTAGAAAAATTCAAATAGAAAAAGGGTATTGCATCACTTAAATTCTGAGTGATTATAAAGGAGAATTTGATAACAAAAAGTTTGAAGAATTCTGTGATAGCAATGTTATAACTCATAACTTTTCTTGTCCAAGGACGTCTCAGCAAAATACAGTTGTAGAGAGAAAGAACAGAACTTTGGTTGATATGGTCAGGACCATGCTGTGGGGAAGTGTACTACCTCATGGATACTGGGCAAAAGCACTATCTACAGTATGTTATGTACTTAACCAATGTCTTATAAGACCTATTTTGTAAAAGACCTCCTATGAGCTGTGAAAAGGAAGAAAATCGAATTTTGATTATTTCTGAGCATTTGGTTGCAAATGTTTCGTTTTAAACAATGGAAAAAACAATCTTCAAAAATTCAATGCGAGATCAGATGAAGCCATTTTTCTGGGCTACAGTAGTGTTAGTAAAGGATTCAAAGTATATAATAAAAGAACAAAGAAGATAGAATAATTGATACACGGGGTATTTGATGAAGCACTATCTTCAACAACAAAAACTAACCTAGATGATGAAGAACATTGATTGATACCTAAAATTACATTTGAGAATCAAACTACACCTATAATACCTTCAAAATTACAAAATCAATAAGGCCCCTTTTAAGTTAGAATAGAGCAGGCTTCATCATCTCAGCAGGAGCCTATGCAATGAAAAACACCGAGAGAATGGAGAGGTCTTGATTCACATCAATATATTATGGGAGATCCCTCTAAAATTCTAAGAACAAGATCATCATTCAAGAACAACATTGTTGTTCTCATCTTACAAATAGAACCAAAGACCATTGAAGAGGCCCTTACTGAAAAAAATTGGGTTTCAGCTATGAAAGACGAACTTAATCAATTTGACAAAACAAAGTCTAGAATCTAGTATCTCCTCCTCAAAACAAGTCAATCATTAGGACTCAATGGGTATTTCAAAACAAACTTGATGAAACTGGTACGTTGGTAAGAAATAAAGCTAGACTTGTAACTCAAGGTTGCAATCAACAGGAAGGTGTTGATTTTGATGAAACTTATGCACCTATTACTAGATTGGAATCAATTAGAATTTTATTTGCCTTTGTATGCTATAGAAACTTCAAGTTGTTCCAAATGGATGTTAAAAGTACATTCTTAAATGGTTACATTAACGAATAAGTATTTGTTAGGAAACCCCCAAGTTTTGAAAATGAAAACCATCCGGATTATGTGATAAAGTTAACCAAAGCTCTGTATAGTTTAAAGCAGACTCCTTAAGTATGGTATGAGAGGTTAAGTAACTTTCTACTTGAGAATAACTTTAGAAGAGGAAAGGTTAATAAAACCTTATTTATTAAAATAAAGGAGAATGATTTACTCATAATTTAAATATATGTTGATGACATAATATTGGTGCTACTAATCCATCCTTCTGTGAAGAATTCTCAGCATTAATACAGGGAGAGTTTGAAATGAGCATGATGGGGGAATTATTATTGTTTCTCAAATTACAAATCAAACAAACAGAAAAAGAAATCTTCATTAGCCAAGACAAATACACAAAGGAACTCATCAAGAAATATCATTTTGAGAATGCCAAACTGATGGGTACTCTCATGTACACTGGAACTAAACTTGATAAAGACGAAGAAGACAAAGCTATAGATGATATAAAGTAGAGAGGAATGATTGAATCATTACTATATCTTACAAGCTTAAGACCAGACATTATGCTTAATTTGTGTCTTTGCGCACACTTTCAATTAAATCCAAAAGAAAACCACCTTCAAGCAGTTAAAAGAATCTTTCGATATCTCCACAGAACTATGGGCTTTGGATTATTTGGATAATGGTTATTGTCAATTTCTTAGAAGATGTCTAGTATCTTGGCCCTGCAAAAAGCAAAATTGCACAGTGTTTTTAATGATTGAAGTGGAATACATAGCAGCTGCCAACTGTTGTACTCAAGTCTTATGGATGAAGCATCAACTATAGGATTTTTCTCTAAAGTTTTCTTATATTCCTATATTATGTGACAATACTAGTGCTATAAATCTTTCAAAAAATCTTCTGCATTATTCTAGGACTAACATATAGAAATCAAACATCATTTTCTTAGAGATCATGTTTTAGAAGGAACCATTAATCTTTTACATGTTAATACTGAGAATCAAGTAGCTGACATTTTCACCAAACCACACTCTAAAGATAGATTTTGCGAGTTAAGAAAAGAGTTTGGTATGTGTAAACTCTCTGATTTATTTTTGCATGAATATTCTCTGCTACTTGTTTTTGCATTTCGTTTAGCAAGCTCTTTCTATTCTGATTCCTTAGAAACTCTCTCTTAGTTTAGTAGTCTCCTTAGAGTTTAGAAGCCTTCTCTCCGGTTGACATTCGAAGCGACATGTGTCCTATAAATAGGGAGTCATTCATGATGTCATTTCAACCTTTTCAAAAAATATGCGCGCAATCTAATAACTTTACATATATGTCTGTCAAAAGATACGTAATCGATTACGCTTCCTCTTCTGGTATATACATCTACTCATCATCTCACGAGATTAACGCTTAGGAATCACTTAGTATACCCTAAGCAAACTCCTCTCTTCTTCTCATCTCTGTCATTCTCATTTGCGCCGCTTATTCTCTCTGCACCCTAACTCTCTGCATTCTTTTTACTTCTTGTTTTCTCTCTCAAACTTCACCAAGCTCATCTAAAATGGGAAGAACAAAATCAAAAGGAAAAAATAAAACCCCGACTTCTTTTGTTAACCATAATGAAGCTCGTATTACTGAACCTTTCTCCTTTAAACCTCAAGAGAAGAAAGTGCCTAAAGTGCACTGGATTACAAATGAAAATGATTCAGATAAAAAATCTACTATGTTGATTAGACGACCACGGACCAATTGAAGTCTTGCAAAATAAGCTTAGAAAAGTTCTGAACAAAAAGAAACCACAGATGTTGAAATGAAAGAGAAAGATGCTAGAAAAAGAAAAGGGGAAGAAATAAAGAAAGGCAAAGCGCCTATAACTAAAGATACTATTAAGGACCCTATTGATAGAAAAGAGATGTCTCATGAAGAGATATTTCCCAAAGAAAAAAAGGCAAAGAAAATAAAGATAACTACACACAAGCAAGGAAAGACATCAATACCATAAAAATGTTTGAATAAATGGAAGCTGAAGTCTGCTATAAAATACAGTACAAGAAACGAAAGGTAGTTGCTGGGTGGATCTTCCCTCATATGATGTTTGATGATATAGGTATACCCATCTCTCTTTACTTTGTTATCATTAGTTAGGAAAACTTTCTAAAATTAGACGAGACAATATGCGATGAGCTAGTTAGGATATTCTACACACACATGAAAAAGGAAGAAATTAATAGAAAGTTAACCATTGTCTCATGGGTGCATGAATGTGAAATTTTAATTTCTGAAGAAATCCTAGCAGATATACTGGAAGTAGCTCCTATGGAGAGAACTAATTTCCCCTGTTATAAGTAGGATGTTGATGATTTGGAGTTAGTCAAAGTTGACAAATATATATGCCTTCATGTTGAGAACACCCAAGATGGGAGACTCGAAGTGGAAAATTAAACTTAATATCATGATGCCTTGCATCGCTTTTAGCTACTTCAATTTTTCCAGGAGTAGCTCAGTTGAAAGGTGTAGCCTGCTAGACACTTATGTGATGTGTAATTTACTAAAAGGGAACATAATGAATCTTCCAGCTATGATCTTGAGGTTTATGGTAGATAAGGGGAATCATAAGAATACCACTAGTCACTACCTTATGGGATATTACTCACCAAGATTTTCAAACATTATGGAGTTCCTTTTATAAATCTAAATTGGCATGCACCGACTAAGTTTCACCCTTCCATTTCCTATCAATTTGGATATAAATTGCAAAACAATGTCTGGGTAAGAAAAAGATCTAAAAGAGTAGCAGAAAACTTAGATCCTGCTCTAAACCAACAAACTCCTGCTCCTCTTTAGGATGAAAATAGTGCAAAATTCCATCAACAACTACAGAACATTCAAGCCAATCAAAAGCAGATGCGAGAACAAATAGATAACATGCAAAATCAGCTTCTTGACTTCCAAATTTTGCTGAGAAAAATCTTTAAATCCCTTCATTAACTCTGGTGTTATTCTTTTCTGCCTGGCTTATTCGAACTTGTGATAGTTCCTTCTTCCCTATACTCTATTATTTTTGATAATGACAAAGGGGGAGAGTTTATATGGATATGTTTTTTATATATATGATAATATACTTCTTAATGTATATTTCTTAATGTCGCCTCAATTATATATGTGACTGATTTTGTTGTTGAACTTGTGAAAATCTATGATATATAAATGATAGGTTCCTTTCTTAAGAGACAAGCTCCTTCTAATTATGTTTGAACATATAAAAGTCATAGATATCTTTTGAAATCACCTATTATATGTTTGAATTTTAAAAATATATCTATTATTACTTGTCATCATAAAAAAGGAGGAGATTGTTAGCTCAAGGTTTATATTCAATGATTTTGATAATAACTATATAATATTTCAAAATTCAAATTAGATTTGTTTCCTTATATAGATAATGGTACTTTTAAGGAAATAAAATCATAGGAAAATTACTTCCTTTTTTTCAAGAACCTTCAAAGTAAACTTTCTTTATTAACATTCGAGAGGATCTTACCTTTTCGAACAGTTAGCTCTAAAAATTTTGTTCCAATATAGATGATATTGAAAATTCAAGGTCAACTTAAAATTAAGATGAAGCAACGGCTAGTTGAAGAAATTGACTATTTAAAGAAGATTAATAACATTTGTGAATTAATGAACATATATAGACTTTCGAAACATTTGAGTAGTATTTACATTCTTGAGAGTCATATCATTCTTATTGTGCCTTAGAAAGTGAAATTACTCTATCAAGAGAGAAATTGTTACTTGAGAACTTACTTTTAATTTTACATTTTATTTTTCTATGAGCTTTTAGAAGCTTGTTATATACTTCGAGTGTAGAAGGTTGGAGAACTTTGAAAAATATGTACTTGTGAACTTAGAGAGGCTCGTTAACTTTAATACTTGGATTCTTATAGTGAAATACTTATGTTGGATACTTGGGGATTGGACGTAGGCTTGGTTGTTGGCCGAACTAGTATAAATCGACTGCATCCTTCTTCTCTCTCTCTTTAACTTTTAAAATTTCAAATTATATTGTGTTTGTGTTCTTTTTAGCAAAAGACTCCTTCACTTTTATAAGAGGCTCCTTCTGTTTTTAACTTACAAGAGGTTCCTTTTAGTTTTAATAGATGCCTTCTATTTTTTAAATTGTTTTAACAGGATTTATCATTTAGTAGGTTACTTTCATTTAAGTAGGTTCCTATCCCCAAAAGGCTCATATCTCCTAACAGGCTCCTGTCGTTTAAAAGACTTTATCATCTAATAGACTCTTACTATTTTTATTCATTAACTAGGATTTGCTTATTATACAAATTGAAAGAACTTGCGAAATTTTTTTGTAACACACAATTCACCTTCCTCTTGCACGAGTTTACTTCATCATTTTTACTTAAGAAAAAGTCTAAAGTTCTTAATAAATTCAAGATCTTTAAGACTAAGGTTGAGAACTAATGGGAAAAATCCATCAAAATTGTTAGATCTAACTGTGGAGGAGAGTATTATGGCAAACATGGTGTTTCAGGATAAGAAAAGGGTTCGTTTTCTAGATATGTGGAATCAGTTGGAATAGTGGCTCAGTTCACTATGCCAGCTATTTTTGATGAAGTATATGTAAAGCAGGACTAACCTACCTGATTACCTTTGGGGTGATGTTATAAAGACGACATTGTATATACTGAACATAGTCTCGAGCAAGTTAGTGTCGAAGATGTCTTTTGAGATTTGGAAAGGGTGGAAGTCTAGAGATTCACACATTCGTGTATGGAGTTGCCCTGTTAAGGTACGCTTGTATAATCCTTATGAAAGCAAATTGCACGCTTGTTCTTCTCATTGCTACTTAATTAAATATCTCGACCATTTTAAAAGCTACAAATTTCGCTGTAGAGAAGGGGATGTTAAAATAGTTGAATCACAAATAGCTAAATTTCTGAAATACTATGTCTATAATGAGGGTGGGTCGTCTCACCCTTTAGATGATAGCAGGATGGATACTACAGTTATTTCATATCCACTACTCATACAGTCAAGTCCAGTGGATCAAGGTAGTTGTAAAGATCTACTAGAGTGAGACAACCTGTTATCCTATTTGATTTCATAGTTTATTTGGGTGAACAAGACTATGATATTGAACATGTTATGGATCTAGTTACTTTTAAAGAAGATGTTTCTGGACCCCATGCAGATTTATGGTGGGATGCAATAAAGGATGAGATGCAATCTATGAAGCATAACAAGGTATGGGAGCTAGTTATTGGCCTCAACATTGTAAAACTATCAATTGTAAATGGCTATTTAAGACCAAGAAGGATACTTGGGGTAAATTTGAATGGTTTAAGTCTCGGTTGATTGCCAAAGGGTTCACTCAAAGAGAAGGGGTTGACTTTAATGTTACCTTCTCTCCCATATCCTCTAAGGATGCATTTGAAGTGATTATGTCAATAGTAGCTCATTTTGATATGGAGTTACATAAGATGGATGTTAAGGTAGCTTTCTTGAATGGTGACCTTTATGAAGAGGCCTATATGGATCAACCTAAAGGATTTAATGATCAAGAAGGGACTGAACAGATTTGCGAATTGAGAAAATCGATTTATGACTTAAAACAAGCTTCTAGACAATGATACCTAAAGTTTGATGAGTATTTGACCTCTTTTGGCTTTGTGGAGAACAAAGTTGAAAGATGCTTATACTTCAAGGTCAACGGGAGCCGAGTTATCTTCCTATTGTTATATGTGGATGATATATTGCTCGCATCAAATGACTTGACCATGTTGCATAAGGTTAAGTAACTTTTGGCTAAGCATTTTAACATAAAGGAACTTAGTGGAGCATCTTTTGTCCATGGAGCATCTTTTGTCCTAGGTATTCAAATTCACCAGGACTAATCTCAATACTCTGTAGGCCTCTCACAGAGTGCTTACATTGATCATGTGTTATAAAGGTTTAATATGGTTGACTGTAGATCTATTGTAACTCCAATCTCTCTTAGTGAGAAATTATCTTTGACACATTGTCCAAAGAATTAAGTAAAAAGATAGGCTATGAGGATTGTTCCTTATTCTAGTGTGATTGATAGCCTGATGTATGCCCAAGTATGCACTAGGCTAGATATTGCATTTGTTGTTGGATTACTGGGTAGATATCTAGCTAACCTAGGGATAGACCACTGGAATGTAGTTAAATAAGTGTTGAGATACTTAAAAAGAAACTAAGAATTATATGTTGACATATAGAATGGTCAACAATCTAGACCTCGTAGGGTATACATATTCTGATTTTGCTATATGTCTGGATGATAGAAAGTCCACTTCAGGTCACATTTTCATGTTATTAGATGGTGTAGTGTTAAGGAAGAGTGTCAAGTAAACATTAGTGACTTTCTCAATAATGCATGCAGAGTTTGTAGCATGCTATGGGGCTGCTTCATAGGCGGTTTAGCTCAAAAACTTGATTTCTGAGTTAGCTGTGGTTGATTCAATGGCTAGACCCATTCGATTGTATTATGATAATCTTTCTGCTATGTTGTTTAGCAATAACAATAAGAATATCACAGGGCCTAAGCATTTTTTGGTCAAATACTTAACCATAAAGGAGTTGATGCAGATAGGTGACATTGAGGTGGAACATTTAAGGACTAAGGAGATGTTAACTGATCCTTTAACTAAAAGACTTCGCCTACTTGTGTTTGAAAGACATGTATACAATATGGGTGTATTGAAGTCCTTAGACTCTATTAGTTAGGGATCATTATGTTTGCTCCTTGTATGTTTATACATTTTGATGTATTCTGATAGTATGATTGTTGATTAATAAAGATGATCATCTTTTCATACTTAGTAATATTTGTTATTATACATTTTCATAATACCTGTGAATTTCTTAAGGTTTGTGTCGATCTTAATCATTTTAAAGGTTATTGGGCGTATATTCATATTAACCTTGAGCCTATGTCGTTATGACACATACAATTTCATATGAGTATCTATGGATTTTGACATGACATAGGGGGATATGAGTGTTTAATCCCATAAAGGTGTACTTTAATGTAGTTTAGCATTTAGTGAGAGAACATAAAGGTTTTCTCTAATGTAGTCTAGCATTCGGTGAGAGAAAATAATATTTCTCTGGTGCAGTTTAGCATAAAGTTTAGATAAATCGAGACCTATAAACAAAAAGATGATATATATCAAATCATATAGGTATCATCCTAATTTGCTACACTCCATTTTCTCACTCATATTAATTAGTGAGATATTAGATATGCATGATTATATTAGACCTATTTCACAAATGACACATGTGTTTGATATTATTTTAGTATCGAAAGCCTTACGGGACGGAATGATAGACTTTCATTATCTTTTGATGAAATGTTTTTTTCATTTGGTCGAGCTATATAGAAATTTGCTTAACCAATTTTTATACTGATTTTATCATTAACATAACTCCTGTAATTAATTATTATTTAAGAGGGAGAATGTTAGATATTTTCCTATGAGTTGGACAACAATTAATTACATTTTAACAGTTTTAATAAATTTACGGTTAAGTGAATCGTATTTGATTTGGATAAAGATAATAAAGTAGCCTAATAAAGGGTTTGAATTGATGGGTTGAATTCCAGTGAGAAAACTAAACTCCAATCAGTGTAGACTAGACCATATTAAGCCAATGATTTTGGACCTGTTTTACATATGACACATGTGCTTGATATTTTTTGGTATCGAAAGCCTTACTGTAACACCTCATTACCGTAGGGTACGCACCGGGACGCATGTAGGTCATTCCGATACCTATCCTATGATAAGGGAGCGCTACGTACAATCACTACAGTACTCCACATGGCATCATATCAATTTGAATAATTAAAGCAGTAATTGTAGATCACAAGATTTTTAAAGCCAAACTCTTCCTCTTTTCATAACTCAAAATCAACAGTTTATATACCATCAAACTGTACAGTCTGTACATACATACAAGAACCCTAGTACAGATGCTATATGAAAGCGGAAGAAATACATCAAAATCTAGCTAGGTCATCCCAAAAATCCCAACTGACTGACTTATGAGCCATGACCTCTCTCGCCAACATGATCTACACAGTTAGAGAAGTCCCTCTGGAGTTAGGAGTTTACTCTCGGTCCTGAAAAATATTTTGCTATTTTGGGTGAGTTTGCGAACTCAGTGAGGACACCATCATCAATGGTCCACTCAATTCATTCAACACATGAACACAGCATAATTTTCCATACAATAAACATACCACAAGTATTTCAGGATGTCACAAAATCAGAAGTATCACACAAGCTCAGAAGTATCACTCATACTCAGAAATATCACCTTGATTACATCAGTATAAGGCTTACAGCCTTTCACTCAAGCAACCACATTCAACAAATGCATATGAAATGCTCATGTGACACTTTTCCAATTTATTACGGTGTTGTGACCGAGCGCCTGAA
>JAOTJB010000006.1:34646766-34660859 GCA_027123815.1 Erythroxylum minutifolium | reverse complement strand
ATACTTTATTAATAAATATGATATAAAATATTAAAATAAATTTAAGTAAAAAATTTATTTTAAATTTTTATTTAATGTATAATTATTAATAGTAATAAAATATCTATTTTATTTTTAAAATAAATTTTAAAAAATTATGATAAAAATTTAACTAAATAACAAATTAAGGGAGGGAGGAGGAAGGTGAGGCGGGAGAGAGAAAAAATTTTAAAAATTTTGATTTTTAAAATTAAAATTTGAAATTTTTGGGAAGAGGAGAGGTGGGAGAGAGAAAAATTTTTTAAATTAAAATTTGAAAATTTTGTAACTTAGTCCCTATATTTTTCAAAATTTTCGGTGCTAGCCGATACTGAAATTAATATTCCGGTACTATTTTCTGGCCGGTACGATACGGAATACAAAACATTGGTACCAACTTAAAATTTAATTTAAAGAAACTCAAAAGATGTTACGAGAAATGTTACGTTCATTGAAATCTTCTAAAAACCGCAGCAGATATTGGATCGATTAAAAAAAGTTTAAGGTTTAAAGATTTGTTTGATATTAAGTATAAATTTTGAATTAATTAATTTTTTAGTTTAATTTAATTTAATTATTAATTAATCAATTAATTTTAATATTTTTCTTTTTAATATTAAGTTCTTGAATATAGATTAATTTTTAAAAATAAATAATTTCATTATAATTTGATATTCGTGATTTAATGTTTCTAAAATTATATAAAATTTAAAATGGGTCTATAACTTATGTATTAATTTTTATACAATATCTATTTTGTTATATAATTAATTAATTAATTAATTGGTCCACATAATTTGTTCATTGATTTTCTTAACCACTCATTTTTTTTGCCCTATTTTCCTGTCTATCTGAAAAACAATCAATGGTCAAATCCTACTGACATTAGCAAATCTTATAAGGCACCAGATCACGTGTGCCACTAATGCTGGTCATATTCTGAGCTAGAAATAAAATGTCGATGTTTTAACTCGTTTTAATTAAACTAAACGTTCAATGCCCCAGTTTATTTCGCTTCAGCCAAGTCGATTCTTTGTTTTTCTTTGATTTTACTTCCTGCCTCAACTCTTTCCTTCCCCTGTTAATTCATGGAACATCTCCGTCCTAGATCAAGCTTTGGGATTCTTAAAGGCTGAGGTATGCTCTACCACTCTCTCGCTTTCATTTCTTCCATGAATCTCACATACTTTCTTATACGCTTGCTCTTTTTCTCTGACCATTTTGGGTGCTTCTCTCTGAACAAAACATAGAGACAGTGATTGTCTGAGTACCCCCCAAAAAAAGAGTTTTAGAGGTAGACAAAGAGAAGAACTCCCTGGTCTGGTTTTATTTTGTGGGTTTGATTTCTTGGAGAAACCAACTTTGTTGGTGAGAGATGGAGATTATGTATTACCAGTTGACCAAGTCCTCACATCAGGACTCTCTCAAAGTCTTGGAGGCTGATATACAGCATGCTAATGCTTTGTAAGTTTTGTTACTGTAATTAGTTTATGTTCTTTTCACTTTGTTTCGAAATTTCTGGTCTTTTTCTTTTCTTCATCTTCCTTCTTTCTGTACTTTTTGAGATGGGTGGTTCTGGTTTTTGTGCTTCTCCTTTTTACTTTTTTTAATGGTGTATCCACATGGGATTTTCACAGTTTCTGTTATAATCAATTATAAGAATTTGGTTGCTCAGCGAATTGGGAAGAAGGAAGATTATTGTTGTCTTTTGTCCATGCTTATGCATTAAGTTACCTTTTATGTTGGTTAACTCAAATTTGTCAGCCTTTACAATCATAGGAAGAAATACCCTGCGGAGAATCGATCATTTCTAAATGACTTCACCAGCTTTATCAATGAAAAGCACAAAAGATTCCTATCCCTACTCTGTACACAGAAGATTGAATTTTGAGTTGATAACGTAAAGTCTACATAGTTATTCATAATTAAAGTAGCTTGCTTTGACCGATATTGGATTTTCATACTGTCACGATTAAAATTCTGTGAGTATTTAATACGGCACATTATTGAGGGGATTCTAATTCTTCATTCCCCTTTGTGTGAGGGTTAGAGGATGTTTCTTACTCTTACACATATTGATATTGACAGGATATATTCAATAGATGCTTTTTTTTACTTGACAGGTGATTAAATAGTGTTTTGGGTCTTTTTCTTAAAAAAAGGAAGGTTTTTTGGGTTAGAAAAATTTGAAGGGGCATTCTTGCATAGTTATGATTAAGCAATGAAAGATATGGTGCTTGGTGTGCCAGAAGCTGCAAGTGTAGCAACACGTGCCATCAAAACAGGCTCGTTGCTGTTTAATGTGGAATCTCTTTGGTCTATTGAATTGCAAAAGATGTCTTGTCTTGCTAGAGCATTATTTAGTTTGATGCTTCAAGTTCTCCCTGCTTATGTTCGAGAGTGGTTTACTGAAATACGTGACCGTTCCAAATTATCTTAAATTCAATAATTTACGAGGATGTGGTGCAGCCCTCATCTAATCGTGAATAAACTCTCTCTGGTTTGTTTAAACTGGAAATATTTATCGAATTGGTGTTTTCACTTGTATATATTGTACTCCTTAATGGCAATTGTCATGTTCTAGTATCCCTGATCCTCAAATCCTGATTTTCACTTGGACATGAAACTAAATGCTTATTGGAGTTATAAAGTAATAAAGTAAGGTATTTTGAGTTGTTAATATTTGGTTAGAACAATATATAATTGTATTTAAGGATAATACAAGTGAGATTGAAGTTCCTCTTCACTTTGGAAGAAGATTGTAAGAAAGGCCTCTTTATTAAGAAAGATTGTGCAAAGGTTATTCTCTGCCTTGAAAGAATAATTATAGTGGAATTCTAAGAAGAGCCTTGGAAGTGGATGTAGGCAAGGGTTGTTCGTCGAACCACTATAAATCAGCTTACATTATCTCTTCTTATCGCCTTTAAATTATTATTCAATTTTTTAATTAATCATTTTTCTCATATTTATATTGGCCATTATTAATTGAGTACATTGGCAGAAAATTATTGAATTTTGTAAACACTCAATTCACTTCCTTTTTTGATTGCCTTTAAGAATTAACAAGTGGTATCAAAATAAGTCTATTGGGCTAGTATTTCTAACAAAATCCTATAGAAAAGATCGTAATGACATATTTAGGAGTATTATCATCATCATTCAACCAAGAGGGACAAAGCATTAGTAGATCACATTTCTTTGATGGAAATTATTACCTTTATTGGATAACTATGATGAGATTTTCTTAATGGCCAAAAGTGTAGACCTATAAGAAATAGTGTCAAATGGTCCCTTTATTCCTATAAAAATTATAGATAACACAAGGTAAAAATAGGAACCTCAAGATAAGAGATTGGTATCCTTGAATAGTAGGATCATACACATCCTATTTTATGCTTTTTAGGAAGAAATGAAGTTAATAGGCTCTTTATGTGTGAAATGGCTTATGACATTTGACATATATTAGAAATTACTCATGAGGGTGCAAATTAAGTTAAGGAGAGCAAAGAAAACATGCTAACACATCAATATGAATTGTTTCAAATAAAGCAAGATAAAGCATTTCTAACATGTATATTATATTCATTGATATTATTAATGCTCTTAAAGGTCTTGGCATTCTCTAAAGGAGGATAAAGTTATAGTTATTTATCATTGGAAACCTTCCCTACAAGTTCAAGGAAAATCATGGAAATCAACAAGGAAAGTTTTTATTAAGGGAGATTATGGTGAATTGATGGGGCTAGATGAGAATAATACAGAGGGGAAAACAGAAACTAATGAACTTGAAGTGTAGAACAGGATACCGATGGATCAAGAATTAGATATTCAAGTAGATAGCAATTAGACCTATGAGGCTAAGGGGGATCAAACCGAACTCAATGTAAATGATCAATAGCATATATGATTGGTAACAGGGAATATGACAGCACAACACATTATAGAGGGAGGGGCAAAAATTGATAATTGTATTACAGATAAAGGAGAATTACATAATGGAAATCCCCTAGGAGTTCAGCAATAGGCAACCACCCAAGTGCCACAACAATCAGAACTCATGCATCAGGTGGAAAATCAGGAGGAAAAGATGGAACAAGCACAAACTAGAAAGAGCAATCGGAGCAGTAGGAAAGGCTTAAAAGGTAAAATTATTACTACATGACCTTTCTGGTTTGGAATGTTAGAGGAATAAATAACCCTTCGAAGCTCAATGCGTTGAAGGATTTCGCCCAGCATAAGAAGCCTAGTTTATTTTGTCTTTTAGAAACAAAAATCAAACATGTAAACCTAAATAAATTAGATTATTTTAGGAGTCAATGGCAGAAAAAATCCAATCATCAGTACTATGGGTATGGAAGAATCATCATAGTCTACGATGAGGATCTTATAGAGGTGGAGGTTTTGGAAGCAAGTGAGCAATTTATACATACAAAAATGACTTTCAAAATGGAGCATACCTAATGGACCTATGGAATTATATAAGAAGACTAAAAGGAATAGCTAGTGGCCTATAGATCATAAGTGGCAATTTCAACTATACTATTTATCAATCTGAAGCTGAAGGGGACTGTAATTTGCTCAACTACAATACCGACTTGCTTGATTGCACCAAAGATGTGGAAATTTCTGACTTAAAATATGAGGGTCATATATTTAATTGGAGCAACAAGCAAAGCTCTAATTGGCTCATCAGAAAGAAATTGGATAGGGCTTTGGTGAATGTGGAGTGGTTAACAACCTTTCCAAATAGTAAGGCCATGTTTTTAAACCGAAGGTTCTCAAACCATACACCAATCAAGGTGGACAACCTCTTTAAAAAGGTTTATTTGAAACATCCTTTCAGGTTTAACAATTTCCTGATCAATGTGGAAGGTTTCCAAGATTAGAGTTAGAAGTAACAGGTACTAAACAATTTATCTGTTTGCAAAAACTACAGTCTATAAAGTAGGAATTGAAGAAAGTAAATGGAAGAAAGGATCTGAGCACAGTCTAAGTGTTAGAAACTACTAGGCATCGACTCTCACTAATATAAAAATCACTGGCTGATAATCCTACTGATGAGATTATTGCGAAGGAGGAGAAGGAGGCCCTGAATTTCTAGATGCAAGTAGTTGATAACCACTGCTCATTATCAAGATAGCAGTCCAGAGTCAACTGGATTAGGGAAGGAGACAGATGCACTAGGTTTTTCTTCAAACCATTAAGGCAAAGAGAAATGTCAACATGATTACTTCGATAAAAACAGAATCAGGGGAGATCTTGTATAAGTAAGCTGAAATTGTTCAAGATGCCTTAAAACACTTCCAAAAGATAATGGGATTTGAGGGTAATGCTAGCACTTGCAGTGCAGATCTCAGGACATTTATCTCTGCTAAAATTCCTAAAGATCAAGCGGATCTTTTAATTAGGCAGGTCACATATCAAGAGATAGAGGTAGTGGTATTTAAAATGAATAGCTCGAAGGCTCCTAGACCAGATGGTCTGAATGGTTTCTTCTATCAGAAAACTTAGGATACAATAAGGAAATTTATGAAAGAAGCAGTGCATGAATTCTTCAGAAATGAAGTAATCCTCAAAGAGATCAACAAGCAGTGTATGGAGCAATTTTAGGCCTATCTCATGTACTATCTTCAGTTACAAGATTATTGCTAAAATACTTGCCAACAGA
Source organism: Erythroxylum minutifolium (assembly GCA_027123815.1). Lineage (NCBI taxonomy): Eukaryota > Viridiplantae > Streptophyta > Magnoliopsida > Malpighiales > Erythroxylaceae > Erythroxylum > Erythroxylum minutifolium. The sequence goes on along the minus strand of JAOTJB010000006.1, from coordinate 34,655,173 downwards.
CTGAAATCAGTACTACACTACATCATCAGTGAGAACCAAGGAGCATTCTTAAGCAAGCGGAATATTGGGGACAATATCCTAATTTTTCAGGAACTTCTGAAAGTGTACAAAGAGGAAAATCCCCTCAAAATTGCACTTTAAAAGTTGATCTCCATAAAACTTTTGATAATGTTAGTTAGGGTTTTTTACCGCAGACTATGGAAGTTATAGGTTTCCCTCAGATTTTTATCAATTAGATAAAAGAGTGTATTTCTACGGTTTCTTTTAGGATTATGATCAATAGGAGTCCCACTGAGTTGTTTAAAGACAAAAGGGGACTTAGGCAAGAGGATCCTCTTTCCCTTACCTACTTCTAATCTACATGGAGGTTCTTACCCTTATGTTGAAATATAAGATCTCCTTGACTTTAGATTTTAAGTTCCATACCAAGTGTAAATTGCTTTCACTAACCAGCTTATGTTTTATAGATGACCTAATCCTTTTTAGTAAGGCTAATATCCCCTCAGTTACGTTACTAATGAATACTTTACAAAGATTTAAGGAGATGTCGGGATTGAGCATCAATTTTGAAAAAAGTTTATTCATCTTATCAAAGAGTGTTGCACACCTAGCTAATGATATATCTCTTATCACTGGAATGGGTAATCAAGAGCCTCCTATCATTTATTTGGGCATCCTTATCTCTTTAAGAAGACTCTGATTTAGAGAATGCCTACCCCTTATTGAAAGGATACAAAGGAGATTAGATTTATGGACAAACAAAATGTTATCCTATAGTGGCAAACTTTAGCTTCGGAAATCTGTTATTATGTCTATGAATACATATTGGTGTTCTCACATTTTCCTTTCCAAAGGGCTGATCAAAATTGTGGAAAAAAATGATGAAACAATTCTTATGGAGTAAGGGGAAAGGAGAAAGAGGGATTACTAAGGTCAGCTGGACTCAAATATGTCAGCCTAAAGCAACTAGAGGACTGGGCCTGGAGTCAATTGATAGAAGCAACAAATGCTTATTGTTGAAAAGGTTGTGGAGAATTTTAAGTCAAAAGGAATCATTATGGGTTAAATGGGTGCATACTTATATATTAACGGGTGGAAGTTTATAAGCAATCAGACGTAAAGATAGTTTTTCATGGTTCTTTAACCAAATTCTTAGACTAGGGCTGGAATTTCAGCATCAGATAACTTGCAGGATAGGGACAGGGGATAGAATTTCTTTATGGTATGACAATTGGACAGGTCAGGGAGCTCTAATTCAGCATCCGACTACTAGGGATACTCTAGATAGATTTTAAAAAAAAAAACTAAAGTCCAAGAGTTAATTGCAAATGGCAACTGGGATCTTTCCCAAGAGGAGATCAGATCTCTTTCGATACCACAGTATCGATACAATGGAGGAGAGGATATATATCCATGAAATGGACTAGCAGTAATGGACATAACAAATAGGCAAGCAAAACAACCAAAGCATGGGACAAACCCAACAGTTGGATGGGGTAAATTGATCTGGAGTAACACTGTTAAGCCAAATGCTAGCTTCTTGAGCTGGTTAGCTATGAAGGATAGACTAAGCACTATGACTAGATTAAAATTCCTCTCCTCCTCTAAAAGATGTACCCTTTGCAATCTAGATAAAGAGGATAGAGACCATCTATTTTTCAAATGTGAGTTTTCTAATAGAGTATGGTGGCAAGTCTCCTCTCTATGTACACTTAATTGCTATCAAAGCAATCTGAATGGCATTATCATAGAGATACTACTGAACCATGCACCCAAACACGACAAGGATGTTTACATGGTAGCCATTACAATATGTATTCAGGAGATCTGAAGGGAAAGGAATAACAAAAGATTTGTGAAAAGGGAAAGAGGCTTACTTGCCCTCACAGAAATCATCTCTAATAGTATTAGAGGACAATTAGTCATAACCAGATGGAGAAAAAATACAGCAAGAGACTAGTTATTTCTTGGAGACTCTAACGAGAACCAAAGAATACCCAATACTTAGAGTAGTAAATCTCTACATCATAATCTAGCAAGATACCACACACATAACATTTTTGCAGGAATCTAAAGTTGGATTCTTACCTTACAGGATCCCTCCTCCATGAGTTCTTTATGTCTGATCCTTCGCAGATGTTGAAGACATGCAGTCGGAAGAAGTGAGATAGTAACCAGAGCTCAAATACACAAGATGACCCTTTGAGTATCCTTAATCAGAAAAAATGAGTGAAGAAGAAAAGAGAGAAGATGAAGTAACTAAGCTTAAATCAGAATTTCTTACCTCCTTAATCGTCTGAAGAAACTGAAGATGGAGACTCTCGAGCCCTAATTCAAAAACTTTTAGAGAAACTTTAGATGGGGGATTTTTGGTTAACTCGTTTTAGGAAGATCTGAGACTTTACTTAAGGTTGTTTTGTTACACGGGGACGTTCCTTAGCTTACGATGTTGTTTTGGTCTTTGTTTTGTTATCCTGTTAGTAGGATAAGTGTTGTACTAAACTCCGTTTCTTATTTAATTCATTTTAAATTTTCAATAAAAAAGAAAGTTACTTAGGTCACTTTCAAAAACATAGGAAGTTAAAGTGACTTACATACAAGAAACCTAGGATATAACAATATTACCATTGGAGGAACTGTTGGATCTTTCCTCACATTCGGAATGGGGCTCCAAGAAACAGAAGAAAAGATGATGCTTCTAAATAAAAAGAATTTAGCATTTAAAGCCTCAAAATAAGAATCAAACGAAGAAGAAGAGACATCAACTAGTGAAAACGAAAAAGAACACATTGGCTCACTCACTACAAAATTCAAGAAGTTATTGAAGAAGAAATTCTTTAAAAGAAAAGACTTCAAGGAAGGTAAAAGTGATTTAAACTATAAATCCTCCAACATCATTTGCTTTAAATGTAGAAAACTCGAGCATATAAAGTCATAATGTTTTTCAAATAATGAGAAGTAGAAAAAGGACAAAAGAAATCACTTAAAGCATTAACTTAGGATAACACAATTGAATATGAAAGTGAGCATTTAAAAGAACAGATAACTCATATATACTTTACCATCATGGATAATGAAGAGGTAACATCCAATCCTAAATCTTGTAATAATAGTGCTGATAATATAACATATGATCAATTAGTATAAAGTTTAAAAATCATGAGTGAGAAAAGGAAGAAATTTTCTTCCAAATTTAAGGAAGTTCAAAAAGAGTTGGATGCATGCATAAGTGAAAATGAAAAGATAAAAAGTGAATTGCATACTATTAAAGCATAAAAAATGTGATTATTGATGACAATCATGACTTAGATGCATTAAGACTTGAGAATGAAACATTTAAAAAGGAAATTGATGCTCTCAAGGATTCTTTGTCCAAATTAAACTAAAGGAGTGAAAAATTAGAAAATATGCTACGAGCTCAAAAGACTTCAAATGATAGGTATGGAATTGGATATAAATATGAAAGTATTTCCAACACTAAAGCTACCTTTGTTAAAGGAAAACATTCACATAGTGAAGAACCATTGCCTAAAATGATAAATGAGCATGGAGCATTCACATCCAAACATATACATGCACATGACACATTAATTAATGCTTAACTTAAGGGCAAACATCATACTTTCATATATGGTTCACAACCTAGGCATATAGTTTAATACGCACAATGGAAGAATATGCATAATTTCTATGATAACATGCAAATCCACTCATACTCCTACAGAAGCATGCATCAACATTCATTCATAGTAAGCATCATACATATAATTAGGGTAAGAACTTTCACCATTCCAAGAGACCATTCAACATATTTAATGTCAAAAGAAAACTTCCTCATTATATATACACACATAAAATTCCAAGGAATACATTTATGCATCATCATTACTCATATAACAGTATGTCATATTTATCGTAAGTTTGGACACGTTGATAGATTTTTCTTTATTAAACAAAGGATGGCAAGAAAACCCTTAAAAGTGTGGGTCAAAAAGAAGAAGGACTTTAACAACTAAGGAACCAAGCTTATTTAGGTTTCTAAAACACATTTATTACTTTGGTTTGTAGTTTATTAGAAAAGAAAAAAGCAGGTGGTATGTAATAGAGATAGTAATTATTGAATTAAGTATTATTGAGGTGTTTATTCATTTTATCTTGATGAATATAACCTTGTTACCTCTAAAAAAGTCTTAAAGATGTTATTGTAGGATGTGGAGAATTTATCCACTGAAGATGTTTTAAAAGAGACATTAGTTTAATCAAATGAGAAAGATGAGATGCCACTAATGGATTAATGATTCAAGAAGAATCTTCATTCAATTCTCTCATAAGTAATATTCAACATGACGTGATTATTAGCTTATAATTTAAAAATATGTTATAACTTGTATTTATGTATGAATTTGAGTATAACCTTTGGTGTTGATTGTTTGTGTTTGAATTATGAAAAAGGTATTTAATAATTATTTTTAAAGTGTGAACCTTAGTACCCAAACTTAGAGATTATTGTACAAAATGAGAAAACTAAGTTATCACCTAGACAACCACACTGGTTAACTAATATAGCTCTATGGTCCACCAATATAGCGAGTTCAAAGAACATTTTTAGCTTTCTCCTTTTTTATTCAAAATTGCTCCATATATCTTATTCAAGACAAACTCTAGTTGACCATTATAGTCCTGTGGTCGACCATTCTTCATTATCTAAGGTTTGCCCCTTATCTTTTCTTATATTTTCATTTTATATGTTTATATCTTCAAAATCCTAGATGATTCACTCTTTTCCTTGAAAAATATCATCCCACATTTTAAAAATATTATTAAACTACATCAAATTGAAATTTTATTATTTTTGGGTTTCAAATTTGGGATTTTCTGTATTTTTGTTATCTTTTAATTAAAAGTTATCTTTTCAAATTGATGCCTTTATAGTTAAATTGTAAAAAGATTCAAGGTTATTTCCTTAAAATTATATCGTACATCTTTAATTTTGTTCAATTTTGGTATTTTAGGCACTTTTTATTTTTTGAAATTTTTGAGAATATGAAATTATACATTCTTTTATGAAACTGATTGTTGGATATTACAACTATGCTTTTAATTGTTAAAATTACAACCCCTAATTTCGTCAAAACTTGTCCTTGATGCTTTGATTGAATTTTTAACTTAGGTATAATATCAAAATTGGGATTTCTCAAATTAGACACAATTAAGGACATCTCTATCAAAATTTTCCTTTTGTAAACACCTAATTTTCCTCCCTCTTGGGTGCCATTAGTGACTAACAAGTGTTGACAAGGAATGTATTACACACACAACAACTAGTCACCAAAGAATTCTTAACGAGAAGAGGGAGGATACGCAATACAAGCAGAAACAGATGGGAGGAGAGGCAGAGGGCGGTGGGGTAGCGGCAGAGAGGTAAGGGCCAAATTCCATACCAACAGTAGAATGTAGAAGATCATAATAGAAGAGGTGAAAGACGCAGCAGAAGAAGTGAAGGAGGGCCAAACTCTCACATATAACCTATTGTAAAATGACATTGTTTTACATTATATAAAAAATAGTCGCCTTACACCTAATATAAAACACTATTATAAAACAATGTTATTTTATACTATAAAAATAGTTATGCTTTAATTAAGATGGACTCGGGCTGTCGAGCTCGAACTTGGCTTGAAGCCCAAAATTAAAGAAAATGTTTAGGTCATGGTCGTTAACTTTGGATTGGGTTGGGCAGGATTGAGTAGGACCAAGCTCGGACCTACATGCTAAACCTAATTTTTAAAGTATTAAATTAACTTTTTAAGTACACTTTTAATTTTATGAATAAAATAATTAATCATATTGTTATTGAAAATTTTTTATTTATTACTTTTTACCATAAATATTTTAATAAAATATTTTCCTAATAATGAAGATATTGCAATATGAATTAAGTAAATTTTAAAAAATATGTAATGATAAATAAATCAAGTATATAAACTAAATTATTTAAAAATTCAAATTTGACCAAAATGAATTCATATACAAATTTTTGACAAATAAATGCATCCTTTATAACTTTATTACTCAATATTGTAGACATTATTTTGTCAATATATTTTTATTTTGAAAAGAAATGTTTTGGTAAATTAATTGAAGAGAGTAAATTTTCCTTGAATTATAAGGTTATTGTATTATCGCATATCATTTCTTATTTAAAAATTATGAACTTTTTTTCATCCTAATAGAATCATTTATAATATCTCATTAAACATAAGGTTCTATTATATTTCTTGATGTTACAAAAATTAGACTGAGTTTTATGTAAATAATTGCTTGATCTTATATTATACAAAAGCTGTTAGTTTTCAACTCTAGCTATGAGTGAATTGACAACTCAAATGATTGGAAACAATTGGCTCCAAAAGGTTGAAGTTTCTTCTCCTATCATAAAATCAACTTTTACCAAACACAAGCATGACAATAAGTCGAGCCCAGCCTAAAGCTTAATCGAACCCATGGCACCTAGCCCTAGCCCCAGCCCCAGTTTGAGCCCCTACTTGATAGGGCTTCGGTAACTTGAAGCCCAACCTTACTTAATTTTTTTGTTTTTCTAAATTGAAAATAGAAAATGACATCATTTTACTTAAAACAATGTTGTTTTCTATAATTTTCAGGTTTCTAATCAAGTCGAGCTTGGATTGAATAACTCGAGCTTAAATCTAACCCAAAGCTTAAAAATTTTTAAAAAGCTCGAGCCAGACCTGAAGCTAAGTAACTAGGCTAGGCCTGTCGACTTTGAGTCAGCCCCGGACTAAACTATCATGTTTAACCAAATGACAATTATAGTAAAACTAGCATGGAAAATCTATTAACAAAATCCCGACATGGATTTTCTAACTCTTTATTTAAAGATTAAAGATAGTCTTGAGATTGGTTTGATGATTTGGACATTCATGATTACATTGTGACTTAGAGAACTATTTTTGCAAAATCTTAACATTAAATCTATCTCTCATTATTTAAAGATTCAATATTTCATATTAGTCCTTATTTATTAAATATCTCATATTTAATCTTAAGGTTTCTTAAATTTTACAATCAAGTTTAACTTGACTAAAAAATGATTTCTCTCTTTCACTTGTTATTTCTGTATGACCTATTAGGTTCTTAAATATATTGACAATGTATATAAATTATAACCGTAAATCATATTTATAATTAGATAAATTAAACTTCTTTAATTTTCTAATTAAATAATTTATATACATAGATCTAAATTAGTGTATAGTAATGCATCATGATCATCCAAATATTTATGAATATCAAGGTAGTTTTGATTAGCATTTTTATGCGTGATTTTTTTCGTATAGGACAATTCTTCCATAATATAATGTTTCAATTAGACATAAAGCATGAAATTAATGTGTACTCTATTTGAATCCAATTATGTTAGTTCTCCACCATTAGTAATTAATGCTACTAATGATATTTGAAAAATATTCTCAAAGTGTCATTCTAACTTAGCTTCTTGAATCAATACTAATCGAAAATAATGAAACATTTTCTCTAATCACTTTAGGGTGATGAATCTTGTATTAATCACTCAATTATATCCACATAGTTCATGATATATTTAATGATTATCGATTAAGCTACCTTTGGTTAGAATATGTTATAAGTTTTATCAAAACATAATAATCCCTATATGAAATACTTTAAAAATCTCAAGCTAAATGATCATTTATACAATTATCAAAGGTCTCATGTTAAATGATCACTTATATAATTATCATAATAAGAATTTTCATACATAAACAAGTATTGTTCAAAATAGATTTCTCATATGGGGTCAATATAGTGAACTTGTTTTCTAATAAGTACCCACATGTTTGTTTAAGTATTTTTAAACTTTAGTCTATAAGATTAACTACTTCTTTCATAAGGAAGAAATATAACAATTGCTAGTATTTTTATACTCTATTAATGTCCATTCTCAATAGAACAATGACTATAAATAATTCAAGGATAATATATAAATATAATATCAATCTCATCATTATTTTTTTTAATGTACACTTATCTCATAAACCTTATCGTATATATCTAAATATGTATAAGAAAAAGAAATCTCTAATTAACCATCCATTTAATTTTTGTGGGTCCAATTTTTTTCAATGAATTGATGCTTATGAAACAAAGTACGCACAGAAATAATAGGAACAATGGGAGCAGGTATCTTATTTCTTCTTTTCGTTCAACATAACATATTATTTTGTTAAGACTACAAAGATTCAATGTTGTAAATGCCTTTCTTATAATAATTTATTGGCCTATTTTTTGTATGGCTAATACAACTTGTCAACGAATAGGCATTCTTTTTTTGCGTCAATAATTTTTGTTTTTTATCTAGCGAGCTCAT
>JAOTJB010000006.1:34600454-34616805 GCA_027123815.1 Erythroxylum minutifolium | reverse complement strand
AATATAATTTGATCAAATTGTAGTAGAAAGATAATATGGGATATGGGATGAAAAATAGTTCAATACAACTGTACAAATATTCTACCAATCAATTCACCAAAAAGTCTTGCTCACTTTTATATTATATTAACCATACAAAAAGTCTTGCTTGGTTATCCAGAGAACTTTCATCGAACACCTTATAAGCATAACATAACTTAAGTCTTCTTCAAGCATTCATTCTTTTTGTTCCCTTTCTTCACCATCATTAACACATTTAAACAACTCAACAACTAATCCTAAGTTTTATGATAACCATAATATTTGACAAACTCAATGAAAGACAAAAAATAAACCTAGAAATCCAAGTTCTTACCAGGTTGAGTAGCACTGTATTGAGACGATAGAGGACAACCGAAGATAACAGAGAAACTTCTACAAATAACGAACAAAAAGAGCAGAAATGGCCAAAAAATCAGTCAGGAGAGAGGAGGAAGAAAGAAGTCAAGAAGCAGGATAGGGGGAGGGTCTTCAGGTTTAAAGTTTTTGAGAGTAGGACGATGTCATTTGTCGTTAAACAAACGACGATCTCACCTATATTTTTTTGTGCAGTTGTAACCTTTGGTGACGAAATGTAGATTCGTCGTCAAATGTCCAACATTTTCCTACCATATTTGATAACTTCTCCAAATACAAGGAAAACGATGGCGTTTAATTTTTCTCATCTGGTACATTTAATGACAAATCTACATTTCATCGCCAAATGTTAAACTTTTGCTACAAAAATAAAATAGCATCGCAAAATGTACAACATTTTGCTACCAAATTGATAAATCATCGCCAATACTAAACCTTTTACCTTTTTCCTGACGCTCAAAACTTTCGTCCCTATCACCATTTTGCTACCATTTATACACAACGTTGTTAAAACCCAAACATTTTCCTTACATTCTTAATTTTCTTAACTGATTAAAATATATGAGTTTTTCCTATTACTAATAACAAAATGAAAAATATGTCTTTTACACTTACATATCGAGTTGTTCTTGATTTGCTTAATTTTTATGAATTGCTAATCTATATTTTTAATTTGGTGGATAAACAAAATAAAATGGGAAAAATTTTAAAAATTTGTATCTTCTTTTTGTTATTAGTTGAATTAATAAGGATCGCAAACCACACTTCATTTAAACCAAATTCATCACTAATATGACAACATTATACCCTTTAGACCTTAATCTACCGTTAACCTTATTATTTGTATAAAAAGATACATTTAATTTAAATACCCGACGGTTTTTACGACGAAATAATTTTAGTCACAGAAGATCATTTTTGCGACCAACTACCATACTTAGTTGCAAATAGTAGACAATTTGCTACCAAATTTTCACATTGTCGCCCAAAACTGAAGCAATCTCTTTACTTTCTTAATTTTCTTAATTGATTAATATATATGAGGTAGTCCTAATACATCATACAAAATGTTAAATTAATCTTCTCTCTTATATATGCAATTGTTCTACATTTGCTTAATTTTTGGGAATGCCTAATATTTAATTTTAATTTGTTAGAAATAGTTTTCCAATTATATTACAATGTCTTGTTATATTATTATAATTTAGCTTTTCTAAACTACAATTATTAAAATGTATAATTTTTTGAAATTATAATAATCAAAATGTATAATTTTTGAAAATCATAAGTCAATTATAATTTATTTGAATGGTCAACAAATTAATTTGGAAATAATTTTCAGTTGAATAATTTAATTTTTAATTCAAATTATGTTTTATTTGGAATAGGAAAATAAATTTATTATAAATTATTTATAAACCTGTGGGCTTTGACGACGAACCATGTATTGGTTGCTACATTTGACGTTTATCGACCAAATATAATAGATCGTAGCAAATTAATTAATACTACTTCCAAACAGCTACAGTAAATAATAAACGATATCGTTTACCTAAACAAGAAAAATGACGTCGTTTTGTATTAGGTTTTCAAAGACAAAAACATAAAAGGCTACTCCATTCTCGTTCAAACCGTCAACATTTATCAAAATCCTCTCTTCTGTTTATGTTCTGTATTGTGGTCATCACCGTCGAAGAACCATTATTAACTGGTCTTTTGTTCTATTTTCATCAACGAAGTTGTGCTAAGGTTAACTTATACCTTTATGTGTTTATTGTGAGTTCTTAATTATGCATTTGATATATGAGTTGTGTTTATGGTTATGTTTTTAAGATGATTTACTGTATGTCTTTGTTATTTGTTTATGTCTATCTTCCCAACGACTTTTAACGCTTCTCTCATCAAAGCTTCGTAACTATTTGATGAAAGGTCTTCAAGAGTATTTTACATTTATTCATTTCCATTAATAGTAATATGGCCCAATATAGATAATACTATATTTCTGTACATCAAGAATATAGTCATGTCTATTCTACTTTAAATTCTAAATTTTACATGTGATACAAACTACATAATAGATTTCTGATATTTTAGTAAACGTAACTTTCATATCATTAGGCACATTGAAGATGTATAAGTAGTAAACTAGACTACTTTCATTTATCATCGAAATTGGAATTGAACATATCATCATTTTATTCTAAATCGACATTTGCAGAATATACCTTTTAACATTATTAATCAAGGAATGTCAACATGGCGACTAGTTCCAGATGGCCCTAATTCATTCTGTTAGGAGGTATGTGACAAAATTGTCCCTACTGAAAAAAATAAATTATGCAGAAAAAATCTCCACTTCATACACTAATCATCATTTGCCTTCCATGGCTGATCTTCTGCTTCAAGGCGTTTAGTATCGTCCGAACAATGTCACTTTCCTTATTATATACATCTCATTTCCTTTTATGAAACTATTATGTATATTCATATTTGATGGTATATACTACATGTTGTTTTAAGCTTCCTTGAATCTTGAAGATTACATGTATGCCCATGGAGGCAGGAGCGATGTCACAATAGTTTGTAAAATATTAGGGAAATCGGTTGCTTTGGAAAATTCGTCGATTCCACAGACTTCATCTAGTCATTCACTTATGCATGTCACTCTAATTTTGGTTCATTTAACGGTTTACTAATCTATCAATATCTAACTTCTATACTTATTGTGTTTTAGGTAAATCGTTTCATATTGGCAGCTCATCTAGAGAACTTGTCTTCCATACTAAATCTGTTGACTCATTCACTGTATCCTTTACAAGTTTAGCTATAGCGGAAACACTGTTACAAGAGGGTGTGAAAAATCCTAAACTTGAGGGAAGAACTATTACTGTTTCAATTAGTGCCTTCGAACGTGCAAGGACCCTTCTCGAAAATCCAGACATCGCGGACTCATTTGCCTTTACTGACTCTCATGTCACTTGGAATCTAAAAAATAATTATATCATTGTCATTTATCGATGCAATCAACTAGACTCAGCTTTAAAGTTGATTTATTGTTGTATACGTAAGAATTTGTCAAACAACCTCTCTATTAGTTAGGAGTCAAGTTGCGTACTATTAAATGTGGACTGTTATTGTTCTTGTTCTATGACTATATAAATTGTTAAACTTTTAATTCAAAGTTCGTACTACTCTATAGATCATATTATTATATTGATACAATTATTTAAATTTTTTATAACTAATTTTTGCAATGTTCGTAAATATTAATGATTAATTAATACTACTGTTTAACACTAAAAATTATGTTGTATGTGTTTTTTCAACAATACGTTGTAAACATTCAAAACAAATCTCCAATAAAACATATCTTAACTATGATAGATTATAAAAATGTTAGTTTAATAATTTATGAAATTGTCAATCATTTGGTGACAATTTCTGTATACATTCAGCGATGTTCTTTAAAATTTGTCACTGAATGTGCAACATTTGGTGACGATTTTCAAAATTCGTTACTAAATGCTTGACATTTAGTGACGATGAAAAGAAATCGTCACTGAATGTATAAGCTTGTGCAACGAAATAGGACTTTCATCGCCAAATATTGACCTTTTGGTGATGTTCATAATATCATCGTAAAACATATAACATTTGGTGACGATTTACGAGATTTGTCGCAAAATGTTTGACAAGTTATGGTAATGTTTTCAGACTTCGTCGCGATTGCATTATTTCACGACGAATATCAGAAATCATCACCTATTGTGTATGATTTGGCAACGATTTTCTCCATACGTCCCTAAAGGTTTTCTCTTGTGCAATGTTTTTTGGTTTCATCACTACATGGTAAGTTTTAGTGACGAATATTTTTAAACGTCACAATATGTTGTCTTCTGGCGACGAATTTGGTTTCGTCGTAAAAGAAATCGTCAAAAAAGGGTGCTTTGATTGCAGTAAATTATAATAAATTAAATATAATATTAAATATTAAATCTATATGCTTTTCTAAAATTTATTAGCCTCTAATACAAACATGTTCATCTTCTCATACACCTATATGGTAGTCTCTCTGTTAAGGCTATAAATTTGTTTGTATAACTATAACTTTTCATTTACCTTCATCTTGTTTAGACAACTTGCTTCAAACACACTCTCTACCACCCCGCAAGGATTATGCTTCAATTGACCTGGGGCTTGAAATTGCGAGTTATTTTATAATGGGAAACTAAATTTTCTTACTTACAAGTGTATAAATTCTTTCCTTTCAATTTAATGTGTTAGAATGGCCTTATTTTTTCATTTGAGAGTTGGCGGTGCGTGTGCAAAACAAAACCAAGGAGAAAAGGGAAAATAAAACAGAGGGAAATAGGAAGGGAGACAAATGTTAACAACAGTCAATCTTAATTCCTAAAGGCTCGTGTTTACTCTTTGGTAAAGCCTGTTACGGACATAGTCCAGTGAGCAAGTCAGCCCATGAATTGATTATTAGACCAAACCAAAGTCCATGTTCTTGAGGAATCCGGAAATGCAGGCAGGCGCCCTTCACCAACTTGGACTTTGCGTAGAAGTACAATCCTGGTTCTTTAGAGGACCGACCCATCACTGTTGATGAGCATGTGCCCTTGTCGGCTCAAGGGAAAGAAGAGGTAAATAACAAAATAATTCTGTTTTTCCTTTACAAGATTATTATTTTACTTAAAATTAGTTTTTATATTTTTATTTTTATATGTATTCTTAATAAAATAACTCTTTCAAATACTTGTATTTCATTTTTAAAATAAATTTAGTAGTACAATAATTCAGATTATTATGAAAATATATAATTTAAATTAAAAATATAAGAATTTTATTTTAATAAAATTTTGAATTAAAATTTATTTTGTTAATCTTTTTTTTTTCAAAATTATTAGCAGCAAACTCCTATCCCCCGATGCTATTCTAAATAACTTGTAATTTTGATATAAATTTGTATTATTCTATTTATATTAAATGGAAGAAAAATTTAGAAAAAACGTATCTCAAGTCCCATAAAAACGTAAATAGACATGATTATCAATTTTTTATTTAAATAACAATGAATATGTGGTTCATTCATCAAAACTTGCTACTAATTGCTGTTTAATAGTATAAGCTTGCCAACCGCATGGAGAATATAGAAATATACCGCGCGAGTTAAAATGCACGTTAATGATCAAATATTATTCTTGCCCTTCTAATCAGTAGAGATCTTTGTTGTCCGTCTTTCTCGTCAATTGTCTTCTAATGTGTGTCACTTGAGTGGCAAAATATTACCATTGAATATAATATACAAATTCTTTGTTTCACCTAACTTCACTGAACCATATATAGTAAACTAGGAAGACCTAGAAGAGCCATGAAAGTGATCTTCTTGAAACTCGATGTGGAAGAAACAATCATGAATCACGTAATTAGAAGTTTCTTAATGTTCACATTGCAAACCTGGCAACCAACAGAGACATGAAATCACCTTTGTGAAGACTTTTTTTCATTAGGTAATTACTTGTCTTTGATGAGAAGCTAAAACAAGACTTTGAACTTAAGTAAATGGTCTTTTTATGTAATTTAAGGTTGTTTGGTCTTTCATGTTTAAGGCCATCATTGCTGTTAAGCCTAACAACAAACTCCTGTTGAAAAACCTATCATTTGTTTGCAGGATGGCCTCAGTAGCAATATTTCTTTTACAATCTTTCTATGGTTGAGATGATCACTGCCTCTTCTCTGTCAACAACTATTATTAGTAGCCATCCCAATATTAATTTGTAGTTTTGTTTCCTTGTCACGCCATTGAAAAGGATTAACAAGCACAGAAGCTTGTCTACGACAATAATTCTTTTGGAAGCAAACTCCAAGAATCCGTACATAAGCTTAGACTGTTATTTCTTTAGTGAATCCCTAGAATCACAAGGGAATTCGACATTTCTAATTCAAATCTTGATTTGTGCATTTGTTAGGATAGCTCGAAACAATAGTATAATTACACGTTCTTTTATTCATATGCAACTTTAGAACAATAAAGATTTGAGCTAGAAATTATATATATATATAGAGAGAGAGAGAGAGAGATTTAAATATTCCTAATAAATGTAGTTGGTGAAAATTTTCTAATATATATTAAAGTTCTCTAAGGTACCTAAACAAAAAAGATGCTTGTGTATCTACAAGATTTAACTAAAAAATATCCTGGATGACTTGTGTTAACATTTTAAAATGGGAACTGCATTATTAATGCTCTTACAATGATTAATATAACCATTCTAAAAATTTCAAACCTTATCAAATCTTTATTAATTAACATTTCAAACTTAAATTGAAAGAAAAAAAACTAATCAAGAATATTCGATAATTTTTTAAAAACTAGTGTTTTTTAATTTAATTTAATTTGTTCAACTATTTTTTAATATATTATAATATCAACCTAACTTAGTATTATTTTAATTTATTATATTCGAAATATCGTACCTACCCTACTATGAGCAATACTGTTACCGTCTCACCGAGATACCATGCCTGGAATGAGAAGTACCAAACTCAACTCAAACAAGAAGGTATAGGCTCTACCGTCATTTTCATTCCACTTGTGTGAACTTGCAGTTTCAGTAAACCTTTCCAATGTCAAGTTAGACTAGCAAATCCATTACGTACTGTAGCTCATATATTTTCTTCCCTTTTCAGTATATTAATTTCTACTATCTAATCATCTTTTGTAAGTTTCATTGTCTATATGCTTATTTAGCAAGACATTCCTTAGTGGTATAAGAGGTCCACAGACAGATCTGCATCCGATCAGGATGTAAAAGAATGTGAATTCTAGTAGATATTAAACCCTTTTCTCCTTGAAGATTGTTTTCAAGATTTAGTCTCTGGAAATCCGTAAATTGCATATAGTAAGACCTGGAAAAGGAAACTGTGCTTTACTTGACCAAATATGAAATAACAGAGAAAGTAGCTCCCTATCCATTATTTTTATGATAACCTTCAATTATAAATACTAGATTCATGAACGCTACTTGAGGTGTTGACTTTGACATGTTTGGTTAATTATTGGTAACATACGAAGATCAGCCGTTCCCTGTCGGTGCAGTCTAAGTTTTTACCTTTGGGATGTTTCGATGAGGCATCATTAGATAAAGCATATCAATATCTCTTGTCGGACACCGTTATTTGACCAAGAAAAGCAGCAGCTACTATATACATCTGACACCATAATAAGGTTACATGTTACTTAGTACTTCTCTTCTTCAGTTTTACCGCCTTTATGTCTGTCTTTTCCAAAATTTCTTTTCATTCGACTAAAACGTGTCTTTAATTGTGTAATTATGTAATTATTTGTTGCCATTTCCTTCTTTATCTATCTTGCATGTGGAAGGAAATAAAAGTAAAGATTAGGATCAAAGGTTAACATTCTTTTTAGAGGATTGGAGTTTGGCCTAAAGACTAAGGGTAGATGAATTGAAGGTTTCGATTATTTAATATCACATTAAAAGCTTTGTTTGTGACTTAAGAATTTTAATCTGTGCAAATAGCCTTTATCAATCAAAGTTATGCACGGGTCAAGAATAGAAAGGCATATACGACCACCTTATTTATACCTATCGCCAAGCGTAGAGTTCATACGTATATGGTGATGCAGAAACATTAAAATCTGGATTGAACAACTTCCGAAGTATATAGAAACAATAACTGAACTGCTCCTTAAGGTATTGCATATGCATCTTCTACTGTCAGCATCCTCCTGTAGAAGAAAGATGTGGTTTCGTTCTTATAGAGCATAATTAATGCTCAGGTGACTTTCGGGTCAATTATGCCTCTTGAACCAATTCTGATAGTGACTTAAGGCATAGTTCATGTATCGATCATTTTAGGGCCACATCTTGTGAGTTTCAGGTGTTTGATTTGTTTGAACTGAAAAGAAAACATTTTACCGAGACTAAACCAAATTTTCCAAGCTTTCTGGAGCAAGCGTAGATCAAGCGCCTTAGGCACATATTTGCCAAAATCTTGACCAACAGCAACTTGTCGTGATGTAAACTATGATTGTACCATTATTTTGCTTCCTGGTATTTCTTATTTTCACATGTTCTTTACGTACAAAAGATTCGAGGCGGTTTCAGATATGCAGAGATATATGCATAAAAGATACGAACAATTGATGAAGAGACAGGTGATAAGCATGTTTATGGACCTTCTTTCCCTCTCTCTCTCTCTCGCTCTCTACACCACGAAACAAGCTTGTTGTTCTATTGGTGAGTTTTAAAGTTATGAAGGTGATAGAGCCCTCTTCATCTCATCCACAAAAGCTCGAGAACCAAAGATGATTGAATCCTGTTGAACCTTCTATAGTTTGTTGTTGTTGTGTTTTAAGTTTGACCTCACCCCTCTCTCTCTCTGCGTGCCTACGTGTGTGTGCAGCTCTCTTAGTGTCTCTTATCTCTCCAATAATGGAGAGAGGTAGCTAGGACAGAATAGCCAGGCAGCCAAGTTTGGCCTTTTGGGAGGAGACTCAGACCAGTGCATGGAGGGTCCTGGAAATAGCAGCTGTATCATATGCCAGGAAATCAGTATCTTGGATATGACTACAGGCCCTGGATAATCTTCTTATTATTTACTCTCTCAGACTCTGCCAGCGAAATTAAAATTTCACAATCAAAACCCTACCCCACATCCATCTTCTCTCTTCATCATAATTCATATTTCTATTAATAATGTTCTTGTACTATCTTCTTAAAATAATAATGATCTTGAACTCCAACTTGGTCTGCCCGTTAAAAATTTTGAACCAGAGACAGACTCGAATGTTGTGTACGTTTGATGTGTTTTTACTTCGAAAAGGAGGGTCTTAGCTTTAAGTACGAAAAGGACTTGCGTTGAAAATACTGCTGTAACAGCTAACTATTAGTCGAGACCAGAAAATTTAGTTTTCACTCTTTGAAACTGTATAATGATGAGTACATTATTCCAAAGTCCAACTATTGTAGGAATCAAATACAAAATGATAGAAGAGAGAGAAGAAAAAACCAGGAGAAAAGAACAATACGAGTAGAACTCAAAGAAAGATCAGTGCTTCAGTCTCTTTTTCTTTCTTTCTTTCGGAATCTCCTTAATAGAAAATGAAAAATAACCCTCAAACATTCCTGTAATATCAACATCTAGTGTGTTTTCGGATAAAGAGAAAGCTGAAGAGAAATGGTAAAAGAATGAATTTACAGTTCATATCTGATTGAAGACGTTAAAATTTGTTCCTGTTGGATCTCCTGATAGCGACGTCAACTGATAACTGCTAAAATCTGCTGTATTATCAATATGTTGATGTCCTTCATGCCATGGACTTGGCTTCAACTCTTCCGCCTTGATATCATTGACATGAAATTGAAACACCGACTCTAATTTGTTGGCATTCCATGAAAAAGCTGCATTTTCCACCATGTTGTTCATCGGAAATCCTGTGTAATTGCTGATGTTTGAGCTATTACTGGAACTTTCTTTAGGCTCGTTTAGGAACAAAGAACTCATTCTCGAAGCGGAATTATCTGAAAATTCTGTCCCACTGATGCTGCCATGGTCGAAACTTGTTAAGCTTGGCATTGACGTGAAAGCAAAATTGGTAATCGTTTCAATTGGGTTATGATCGAAGGTTCTGAAAGTTGCCTGAGAGAGGCCGGAAAGACCCGGGTTATATCCAACCTGATCGACACCGGTTTGGAATTCAAAGTAGGACAAAGGATCATAAGTTTGTCTGGTGATGAACTGGTCTCTTGAAGCTTCTGTCAATCCACTGCTATAGGAAGTTGCGTCGTTACCAAAATATGCGGACTCTGGCTCAGCTAAGATCGATATAATTGGCAATCCTTTTGATTCTGGCAGTTCCAAAGATGCCTCATCTATGGAATTTCGCTCCTTTTTCACTTCTACTTGGCTTAAAGGCTTGTGGGTTGTTGGGTCGATACCTTGTTTCATTAACTTCTTCTTCAGACAAGAGTTCCAGAAGTTCTTAATCTCATTATCTGTTCTTCCTGGTAACTGTGCTGCAATTTGAGCCCACCTGCATTTCAAAATCCAAAATATTTTGAGTACCTATTTCCATTTTCAACGCACTGGATTGTCTACTTGACATTAATTTACCTGTTGCCCAAAACTTCATGAAGACTGATTATAAGATCTTCCTCTTGTTGGGAAAACATTCCCCTTTTAAGGTCAGGTCTCAAGTAATTTATCCATCTCAACCTGCAACTCTTTCCGCACCTTTGTAAGCCTGCAATAAGCAAACAGCAACTTAATTAAAATCATTCAAAAAGCCAAGACAGAAACTTTAGCTCAAGAAAGACGAGAAAATGCCAAGTTGTTATCACCTGCTAACTTAGGAACAGAACTCCAGCAACCAACACCAAATCTCGTTATGTAATTGAAAAGTTTCTCATCCTCTTCAGGCGACCACAAACCTTTCCTTAGTTTCTGCTTTACACAACAGGAATGTCGTCCCATTTTCGTTCAAGGATTAGACTGAGAAGGACTGTTATCAACGAAAACTTGAAGTGCCCACTGCGAAGGATAAGACTGGGAATGATATGAACATGAAAGCTATATAGAAACCAGACGTGTGTATATATATAGATATCTATTTTATGAGCAGCAAAAAACAAGAGTAGAGGACTTAAACCATACTTAGGATTCAAGGTAGAGAGAGAGACGAGAGAGAAGGGCAGAGGA
Organism: Erythroxylum minutifolium; assembly: GCA_027123815.1. Classification (NCBI taxonomy): domain Eukaryota; kingdom Viridiplantae; phylum Streptophyta; class Magnoliopsida; order Malpighiales; family Erythroxylaceae; genus Erythroxylum; species Erythroxylum minutifolium. The sequence continues at coordinate 34,605,681 of JAOTJB010000006.1, read as the reverse complement.
AGGTGAAGCAATCAAGTGGAAATTACGCAAATCTGGTACTGCTTTTGCATAGGACTGGATTGGTTTTTAAGATATCTCCATCTCTTGAAATTTTGTTTATAAAGTTGATTTAAATGAGAACAACCATATAAATGTGTACTCATGATTAATAATACAATTATATGTTTGTCTAGTAACCATAACACTTTATTAATTAGTAAGCTTCCCTTGTCTGTTAAACCTCATCCTCTTGGACTTAAACTAATAGCTTTCTTTAATACAACCATTCTTCACTAGAGGGAATTTAAGCCCACAATTAGTTTACGATAACCCAACTAGTTAGGAGTAAGGTTTGTATTACTGAACTTCTCTAGACTTTATATTTCAGGTAAATTTTTACTAGATGTTGTTGTTGTTATAAATAGTTTACATTAGTTTAAAGATTATTACTTACATTAGAATATTTATTTTAAACACATTTAAAATAATTTTTATTGTAAAAAGGGCATCTAAATATTATGTTTAGGCTGTACTTTTATTTGCATGAAAAAAAAAACAAAGAGTAGAGTGTGGCTTGTTAAGAAAAATAAAATAAAAGCGTATGTCAACATCTTCAGGAGAAAGGAAATTACTAGGAAGATCATGAAGCAAATTCATTAGCCATTTTTATCTTTTTCCTCACTAGTATAGGTCCCTATGAGAAGTTTCCGACTTGATAGGCCTGCTTCTTTTTAAACTTTGCTTGCCAGGTACTATATAGGCAGGGAAATTCACATGTATGGTATGTTTATAATTTGAAGTTCTATAGCTTACATATTCACATAATAAATGTGGGACTACAAGTATAGCCGACACTAAAGCTATCGTTTAATGTGGGCTCCATGTACCTTGTATATTTGACCCTTAAGGGAAGGAGAACATAAGTTTCTATATTTTTAAAATGGAGAAAGGGAAAAAGGGGTGAACAAAAATATTCACTCTAGAAACTTGAGAATGAAAAGAGGAAAACAGGAGCATTTCCTTCGCCGTCTTAGTTCTTTACCCTTTTGAATGAGCCATAAATGGCAAGCATTTGGTGGAACACTTTCTTCTCTAATTATTACTAGACTGTTCATATACATATATATATTTAACTGAAAGAAAATAAAATAGAGGTCATGCTTAAAGGTTCTCTTTTACTATATGGAATGGATGTCAAACTTGTATAACAAAAGGGAAAGGAATGATACCACCAAGTTAAAAGCTTACTGTATAGTTTAACAAAATCCTATACAAGTGTAAATAAGATCATTAGTCTTACGATAAAATTGAAGGAGAAGGTGAAGATGTTTCTATAAACTTAAATAAATGTTGCATGAGGTTGAAGCTCTTGATATGGTTGAGACTTTGGGATGATTAATTTATCTGGAAATTGTGATCAGCCACCCTGGAATCTCTGGCAAATGGGGTTGGGGTAAGAGTGATGATAGAACCGAAACTTGGGAATGGAGTACCTAACTGAACCCTACTCTTTTGGTGAATGATTAATTGAACATCTAATTAATGCATGAACCCATCATTGCAATCAGTTTTCCCTATCCTTGCACTCAAATTCTTTTGTTGTAAGAGGATTTATTTCTAATTTTGGCTAAATGTCCAGTAACCATAGTTAAGCTCTTCCACCATGTTTAGTTTCAATGGAAACCTCACACCCACTTAGCTCTAACCAGGCTTTTATTGCAAGTTAGATTGGACAGCTTGCCAGTCAAGATTACCTAATTTCATTACAAACTAGAAGGGAAATCATTAAAAGAGAGGGTTTGACATTGAACTTTGCTTTTAATACTTATGTTTTATTGTAGGGTTTCAATTAACAAAAACTTCTAATCAACAAAACTTGTCACTCCTAACAAAAATGTAGAATAACTAATACAATAAGCAATTTTGTTGATACACATTGTCTTTTTTAGTCTTATTTGCTAAATCTTCCTCTTTATAAGGAAGGAAAAGACTTTAAAGCTTGACAACCATCTTAAAGAATACATCAATTTGTTTTTTTTTAAATTAAAGGCTTACCAAGTTACACCATTATCTTTTTACAGAAATCATACAATATTATTTAGATAAGAATGATTGCCTGCTGTTGAATATAAATAAATTACGAAAAAGAAATAATTTTGTCTAAAAAAAGTAAAAATGTTGATTAAGATAATTTTAGAGAATATGCAACTTAAGAAAAGCTAAAACCTTACCCTTTAGAACCCAAATCATAAATTTTTATAATTAATAGCTAAGTTAAGGAAAATAAAAGGTTTCAACGTTACAATCTTGTTTTAATTTTAATGGGATAATATTTTTTATTAAAGCTAAATTGTGATAGGGGAATTATTATCTTCAATGATGAGGGCATTGATAGACGTCTACGACCGACAATGTCCACGTAGGAAGATAAGCTAGTGTGGCTCATAGTCTCGGCAAATACGTAGAGCCAGTACACGCGCCCACCCTCACATCACAATACTTGGCCTCTGTTTCTCGTCTGTCATTTCATCAATTCCATTTTTTTAATAAAATGTTCTTATTTTATTATTTGTAAAAGATCACAATCCCATGTTTCGCTGCACCACTATTCAACATGATTCATTGGACCACAACCAAATTCCTCTGATATAAACACTCAAACGGTCGTGATAGGTTCAGATTCTAATTAGTTTCAAGGTAATTTACTACATTATTATTATTTAATGGGGCCACGAGGATCTCGTCTCACACGTGAAATTTAACTTGTCGGGATGTGAAAGAAAACATCATACCCTAAGGTGGTGTCTCTTAATAAAATTGGTTGTATATGATTCCAAACTAATAATGTCTATGAATTAATTGTTTAGGGAGGAACTAGATATAATATTAATAAAATGATATAAATTTAATCAATTTAAATTGCATGTTTAATTAAGTCTAATTTATATCATCTTTTAAAGGAACTGGGCTATTATTCCAATAAATCACACCTGTCTTGGCGACACTAATTTATTATTTGTTATTGTAAGACAAGACACAAAGCTTCTCAATTTGGCGTCATTTAGCTCTCAAAATGTCCTTCGGAATATTATTTTCAATAGGACACCCAATTACTCAAAGTCAATTGTTGTTATTACTTCTTCTTCTAATGAAATACGTACAGAATGTCCTACATTTTTTATAAGAAATAACAATGTACATCCTTTTATATAAAAATTTGCGAATAAGCCTTGAATTTGAATTGAAAAAAAAAACAGAAGGCTTGAATTATTGAAGTGATGGAAATAAACAGTATTGCTAATTTCATTATAACACAAACTAGCTATGATATTGGCTAGCTATTGCCCAATCCTCTTGCAGCAAAACATTTTGTTTGGGGACATATACGTACCCTAGAGATTACATAATCCTGCTTTTTTTTTTTAATGTTACTTTTAGTTGAGGTTACGCAAACACATACTTTCACATCGTCCTTAGTATCTTTTAAAGACTTTTGTCACCGTACCGGAGTCAAAAAGTAAAGAAAATTTAAAGCTAGATAAAGACTTTACATTACCCACCGTGTATGCTTTTCATTTTATTATTTTTTCAATCTTGATTTGTGGCTTTCAAACCCATCAATATTGACATAAGGTTAGCAAGTTTTAGTTTTAGTTTTAGTTTCACACTTTAACATAATTAGTTTTTTGTTTGTTTCTTCTTGTTTTCGACCATTTCCTTAGGAAAGAAGAATTTAATTTGTTAAGCTTAATAAAAAGTAAAAAGTTAATTGAATTTTAACATTTTCACTCGAATTTAATTTAAATTTAAATATTAAAAATTATAACGTTAAAAATATTCAATTAAAAACCCATCTTAACATCTTTGTCAACTTCTTATTATTAAAAAAAATCTTATATGACTTTTTTATTTTTTGTATGCCTTCTTATTAGATGTGCATTCTACCTAATAAATAGGGCTCAAAATCTTAATTACCCTAAACCCTTCCATAAATTGTGACCCTTCAACAATATTTCACAATAGCTCTATAGGCTTTGGGTTAATTTTCATAAAATTGCTTTTAGGTTTTTGAATTTTTAGTTCTTTTTGAAATAGATGTGAAAGGAATTTTCCAAACATTTTATCACTTGAATTGGAATGAACTTATCCACCAAGTGTTTTTAAAACCCTAATATAATGTCAGAAATGGATGCCTAGCTAGGATATTGTTATGATTTGGGCACACACAGTTTCATGCTTATGAAAGGCTTCATATATTATTACTTGTCAACGTTGAAGGTTCCGAGGAGCTCCTCTGTCGATGGGGACTCTCTCATATTCCATAGCCTTTAGGAATTAGGAGCAGCGTTGAACTGAGAGCATGCCAGTGGGGATACTCTGGTATGAAAAAACCATCCTTTTGCGTCTGAATAGCCTTGGTAAGTCTTCATGTGATTCTACAATTTTGAGGCATCATTGAAGCAATCAATATTTTAAGAGCAACTAAGAGCAAAAATCGTTAATTAATATTCTTGTTTGAAAGAGTCGAACTTTTCTTAACTAGGCACCTAAAGTTTAAATCTTAAAAGTACTAAAATATTTCGTACTGTTCAATATAGACTAAAGGAAAAGGAATATAAATAAAATTTAAACTTATTATTTGATTAAACTAAAAAAAGAAAAAGTTAAATTCTAGCAAGTATTTTTTTAAATTAATAGGAATAGTAATAAAAAAAGTGGAAAACTAAAATTTAAGCAATTAATAAAAGAAAAAAATTAAACTTCAAGCAAGTACTTTTTAATGAGTAATTATAAAAATAGTGAAAATAAGAAATAAAAGGGTTAAACTTTATCATTTTAACTTTTTTGGCCTCACTTTTTGAGTAGGACGCACATTTAGTAAGGGAATCCATAAAACAATTATTAGTTAGAATTTTAGAATAAGAAGTTGATGGAGATATTAATTGAAAGTTTGTAGAATATTAAAATTCTTTTTTAAAGTATTAAAATGTTTGAATTTAAATGAATTATACGTAAAATATTAGAATTTAATTTAACTTTTAATAAAATGATAACTTTCTTACCTGAACTTGAATTCCATTCTCTCAACTACATTTTGTACCAAAGTTCGACATTATTTAGAACTAAAATAAATTTGATAAATATATATATATATATATGTGTGTGTGTGTGTGAATTATTATTATTTAAATAAAATTACATATAATTTAATAATTTAATTTCATACAATTTAGTGATTGGCTGAATT
>JAOTJB010000006.1:34530250-34541501 GCA_027123815.1 Erythroxylum minutifolium | reverse complement strand
ATCTGTAGCCTTTCGTTTGCTATTGTAGCAACTATATCAATATGTGTCAATCATACATAACCATCGCATGTATTATAGAAAAATGGGTATGCAAATTTTATTACATCTATACTTGGTATATACTTGACATGAGCAGACTGTGAAGCCGTTATTAATGAATTCAAGAATATTATTTATTATCGTGAGGTGATTTTGGTGTTTTGTATTGGTGACATACGAGTGTTTTGATTTGTGGGTGTAACACATCTGTCTTGTGTCGTGTGTGTTCTCTGTGGTGGTCCACGATCGAAATTCTGGATGAATGGTGTTATAGGTTTTCAAGTAAAAAAATTGCTAAATGTGAGTGTATTTTTTTGTGGAGCATATAGCTGGGTTTAAAGCATCGAATTCTCTCATAAAGCTGCTTGTTGATTGGTTGTTCTATGAATTAGTACCAGCTAAAAAACTTGGCTGATTGGTTGCTATAAGTGTTGATTAACTATTTGTCTTGCCTAGGTGTTGATTTTTCATTGTGGCTCACAGCTAGGACATTGAATGTGGTGCGTGAGTGTTCTGCCAAGGATTAATAGTTGGGTGTGCTAATGCCCTGAATCGATTTAGTGTGTTGACTTTCAAATCTATTTTGGGAAGTTGTTTTTCTCTTTTTATCTCAAGTGTATTATTATTCTATTCTTAGTTGATTGGTCACTTGAGTTGGTTGTTTAATTATCTTCGATTTAAACGTTATTTAAAAAAATCCTCTGTCGAGATTAACACGAGTCGGTTATATTATTGGGTATGAAAATCTTTCGCGAAAAGTGAGGTTGAGAGATAGTTACAAGAATTGAGTAGTGTTGACTCGGTGAGGCCTTGTGTAAATCTATTGCACTTTCGTGAAATTGATTAAGCTAGGTGAGGGCCCCGTAGACGTAGACAAAGTGTGCTGAACTGCGTTAACAAATCTTGTTATCGCTTAATTTGGTGCTTTTAATTTTTCTGTTATTCGTGTTTGCCAGAAATAGATCAAAAAGTTTGCGAAACAACATTTATATGATTTTCAATTGGTATCATAACAGGGTCAACAAATCAGAACTTAGTAGCAAATTGGTGCAGATCTGAGTTCCGCGAACATGACTACAAGAGAGGGTGCACCAATCATCAGACCACCACTGTTGGATGACTCTAACTATCCTGCATGGAAATCACGTATGAGAGTCTTCATTCAAGCTCAGGGTATAAAAGCTTGGAATTTGGTAGTACATAGGCAAACGCATCTGATGATCACTGGCAATAAAGGAGAGGCAGTTCAAAAAGATACTTTTAAATGGACAAGAGCCAAAGAAGAAAGTGCACTTGGAAACTCACAAGTAATGCATGCAATTTTCAGTACTGTTGATGAAGGACGCTTTTTAATGATATCAACCTGTGAATCGGCTAAAGAAGTATATGATGCTTTGCCGACTATTCATAACGGGTCTAAATCTGTGATAGCGTCAAAACTACAGATGTTACCTGACTATTGGGTACTTTCATGAAACATTACGCGATATTGCGAATTAGGCACCAACTCGGGAAGAAATATTCCAATTTGAAACTACTCAAGAAGATGTTGAGATCACTACCTTCGAGATTTATTCCGAAAATTGCAGCAATAGAGAAGGCCCACGACATTAATAATCTGTCATTGGAGAAGGTAATTGGAATTCTTACAAATTTCGAAATGAATCTTTTAAGAGGTAAGCAAGAAAGAAGCAAAGGATTGACATTACAGGTTGAAACTGGAAAAGGTATGAATGATGCAGAAGATGAATCTGATGAGAATGAGGATTTGGTGCTACTCACTCGAAATTTTGGTAAATAGCTGAAAAGAATGAAAAAGGACAGATATGAGTTTAAACACTATAGCCTATTTCCAATATTCAGCGGCTTGATCAAAGCAAGCCTCCGCACGTTCAGAGTCTCCCTAACATGATAGGATTTCATCGAACAACAATTTCAAACAATAAGCCAAAATTCAAAAGGGTGAAAGGAAGGTGAAGAGAATCCAATGTCTTGAGTATCAAGGCTTCGAGCACATTTAAGTCGAATGGGTTAATTCTTTAAAGAAAAGAAAAGAAAAATCCTTTACGAGCATTTGGAGTGAGAATGAATTCAAGAGTGAATATGGTAATGAAGAAGAAATCGCTAATAGTACTGCGTTATTTACTTTATAAAGCAAAAGTCTAGTTATTTGCTTAATAGTAACTGAGAAGGAAGTAGATGAAGACAAAAAAGGGGAAAATTTGAAAAATTTCGAGAAAAACACATACAACTTAGCTCAAGGCCTAATATCATATTATGACAGTGATAAAAGTGGCCTAGATGATAAAAAGGAGAATATTTATGAGGCTTACAAAGCTATGTATGAAAAAGGGTAAAAACGTGTAGAAAGAATAAAAGGTTAAAGAAAGAGAATCTCTCCATGAAAAATACCATCTAAAAGTTAGAGAATAAATTGATGTTAGCATTAGATGGGCTTGAGGAAGCTAGACTAAGATTAGAAAGTATCGAAAAGGGATTGAGAATGTTGAATGGAGGCAAAGGAAAGCTAGAAAAGTTAACGAAAATCGGTAAGGCTAAAGGGGATCTTCAAGGCATTAGCTATAAGGATGAGTGCTCTAAGGTGAATGAGGAGAAAAATGATATGTCCAGATCTGTCCAAGAAGAAGAAACATCAAGAAAGAATCGAAGATTCGTACCCAAATGTCATTTTTGCGGAGTTATCGAGCATATAAGGACAAGATGTTATCAGTTACTACAGATGTTATTTCAAAGAAGCCAAAGCCGAAGAATTCTACGTCCCTCACAAAAATCTCAACATCAATCCTCAATATTGGAACCTACTTGGGTTAAAAAGAGTTAATTGCAAGCTCTCATGGTTCTTAAATTGATGAAGGCAACTTTACAAAATGGTTGGTATTTTGATAGTGGATGTTCATATCACATGACAGGGGAAAAGAATTACTTAACTAATTATCAGAGTTGTATGGATGGTCATGTGACCTTCGGAGATGGAAAGAAGGCTTCGGTGATTGGTAGAGAAACATTATGTATGGAAGGATTGCCTCCCCTCAAGAATGTGCTCCATGTCGATGGACTAAAAGTTAATTCGGTGAGTGTAAGCCAACTTTGTGATTACAAGTGATGAATGTAAGGTGCTAACTGAACAAGGAGAATGTCTTGTGAGCAGCAAGCAATCAGTTGACAATTGCTACATGTTGCAGGTCATGACCACCTGTAAATCAGCCACACTTGGTAATAATATTGATCTATAGCATCAAAAGCTTGGATATGTAAACTTTGATCTCATTAATAAGTTGACGAAATTGGAAGCTGTGAAGGTCTATCCACAATGAACAAAGAAGGGAAATCAATTTGTAGTGCGTGCCAAATAGGTAAATAGAGAAGAGTGTCTCACAAAAAGGTTAGACAATTTACCTCATCACACATACTGGAATGAATTCACACGGATTTGGTTAGTCCAACACAACATGATAGCATTGGTAGAATGACATATTTTTTAACTTGTATTAATGATTATTCGAGATATACTTGAGTATCATTTTAAAAAGAAAAATTAGATGTTTTCAAGGCTTTTAGAAACCATTTAGTCATGAATGTAAAAATATGGCTATATTGAGAATTCGATCAGATCACGGAAGGGAATTTGAGAATACAAGCTTCAATGACTTCTGTGATGAGTATGGCACCATACAAAAATTTTTAGCACCTAAAACTCCATCAAAAAATGGAGTTGGAGAATGAATAGAACACTTCAAGAAATACCTAGATCTATGTTTAATGGAAGAAAATTGTCTATGCAATTTTGGGCTAAAGCAGTTAATATAGCATGCTACATATGTAACAGAGTTTATCTTCAAAGTAACTTGAACAAGACATCCTATGAACTCTGGAAGGGAAAGAAACTAGATATGAGTTATTTTCATATTTTTGGCAGTAAGCGCTACATTCTTAGAGATCGGGAACAACTCAAAAAGTTTGAGAGCACAAGTGATGAAGGAATCTTCATTGGTTATTCAACTTATTATAATGCTTACTAAGTGTATAATCAAATAGCCAAAAAAGTGCTAGAGTCCATAAATATTATGATAGATGATGTAACTTTTCTGAATAATCAAGTGGTAGAAGAAAATCTACAAAATCGACTCTTCGAACTAGCTGATACAAGTAATGAGACAATATTGAAAAATTGCCCAGATTTGCAATTAATTGGTGCTGAGGAAGTAATTACGCAAATTGAAGAACTATTAGTTACTTCAAATGATATATCAACCAAAACACTTGATGCGAAAATTGTTCTTTTAAATGTTCAAAACTTGAAAGAAGCTGATTTGAACTGAGATTCTTCATCTTAAATAAGAAGAAATCATGCAATAGAGAACGTTATTGGAGATGTCAATGAAAGAAGAAAAACAAGGGGAAGAAAAGGGTTAATTATCGAAAACTTGTGTGTTATTTATGCTACATCTCTTCTTTCGAGCCAAAGAATGTTAACAAAGCTCTACAAGTTGAGTTCTGGATAGTAGCTAAGCAAGATGAATTGATTCAGTTTGCACAGAATGATGTATTGGAATTGGTGCCAAGACCATCAGATGCTAATGTCATTGGAACAAAATGGGTGTTTCGAAATAAAATAGATGAAAAGGACAATGTAGCCAGAAATAGAGCAAGGTTAGTAGCTCAGGGATATTCTTAGGTTGAAGTAATAGAATTTGATGAAACATTTGCACCAGTGGCACAACTTGAGTCTATTAGACTATGATTAGGTATAGCATGCATGAAGGGTTTGAGCTTTATCAGATGGATGTAAAGAGTGCTTTTCTGAATTGGTTCATACATGAAGAAGTGTATGTTAAGCAGCTAAAAGGATTTATCAATTTAGCCTATACAGAACATCTTTTTAAGCTAAAGAAAGCTCCTTATGGTCTCAAACAAGCACCGAGGGCTTGGTACAAAAGACTCACGTAATATCTCATCAAACAAGGATATGAATAAGGTAGTGTTGACAAAACTTTATTTATTACAAAGGTTATATCTAACTTGGTAATTTCTCAAATCTACATTGATGACATTGTGTTTGGTTCTACTCATACGAAGATGGTAGATGAGTTTTTTGAATTAATGACATCTGAATTTGAGATGAGCATGGTAGGTGAACTAAATTTCTTTTTGGGTTTGCAAATTAAACAAGTGAAGGGTGGAATTTTTGTTTCATAAAACCAAATATGCTAAGAGTTTAATAAAGAAGTTCGGTCTTGAGAATGCCAAACATGCAAGAACACTTATGAGTGTCTCAGCGAAGCTAAACAAAGATGAGAATGGTAAAAGTGTTGATGTCAGTTTATATCGGAGCATGATCGGAAGTCTATTGTATTTGACTACAAGTAGGTCAGATATTTGTTATAGTGTCGGTGTATATGCTCACTATCAAGCCAATCTAAAGAGAAACACATTTGACAGTTGTCAAGAGGATTATCAGGTATGTAGGTGGAACATCTAATTTTGGACTATGGTATACATCTGGCTCGACATCTTATCTAGCTAGATATAGTGATGCAGATTGGGCTGGAAACTTAGACGATTGGAAAAGCACTTCAGGAGGTTATTTCTTCTTAGGAAACAATTTGATCTCTTGGTATAGCAAGAAGTATGATTCAATTTTGCTATCAAACACAGAGGCTTAATATATCACTGCAGGTAGTTGTTGTTCACAACTTCTTTGGATGAAACAGATGTTAGAAGGTTACGGGATTGAATAAAACGTGTTGACAATCTTATGTGATAACAAGAGTGTTATAGACATCTCTAAGAATTCGGTTCAACATTTAAGGACAAAACACATCGATCTGAGGTACCATTTTATTTGAGAGCTTATGGAAAGCAAAATAGTCACTTTGTCACATGTATCTATGGAAAAGCAGTTGATGGATATCTTTATGAAACCTTTTGATGTAGTAAGGTTTGAACTTCTTCGAGGGGATTTGGGACTTTGTGTTTACATTATTGATGTATAATTTCCTAAAAAAGAAGAAACAATGCATTTTCATCTAAGGGATTCAAAATCTTTAAGTGATCTTTCTATTGTTGCCTGCGCCCCTCATCACCTTCTTATATCTGTCAACTCTCAAGCTCCCAAGCACTCGTGTGGTTGCATTAAATGTTTCTTCACTGTGGGAATAGCATTTGCATCGGATTTAAGGAACACCACTATTGAAGCCTCATCCCTTCTCATCTTTGGCGGGTCTCACTCTCCCAAGCACCCACATAATTGTATTGGAGACTTCTCTATCGTGGACTTAGCATCTGTGTGGGATATGTGGAACTTCATTGAAGACTCATTTTTCTCTCTATAGTACTAGTCTTTTTCACTTCACGGTAGCTCCATTTATTGATTTTGTTTGGGTCTCTACTGTTTTTCTAATAATATGGGCAAGAACAAAGAGAAAAGTTCCTCTTTAGTGTTAGAAAAGAAAACAACAGCTTCATCACGTCCTTCAAGTCGATTAATCCTTAACCTGACACCCAGAAAAAGACTCACCAGGGTTGGGTTATCTTTGACTGCTCCCATTGATATTCCCGACACTACTTCTATTCAAGAAAGAGTACCAGATCCAGATGATGACATTGTTCGGGTCATATTATCCATGGTTGAAGACTCTACTTCAGATTCCAATGAGACTCCTGCAACAGCTACTTCACCAACTGCACCTCTTACAGGCCCTCAGAAAATGTACAAAGGAGCAGGCTCGAAAAATAGTCTGACCACCTCAACACATTTCTTTTGTCTGCCTGACAGTGGACGATGCGATTTCTTTCAAGTTCTACTCCTTTGCGACGAAACAGAAATGGGTGACTCTCAACATTGTCGGGTTTGTTCTCAATCGTCCAATCACTTTAGAGGATTTGTAACAACATATATTGGACATTTTATTATCCTAGACACGTTTATTGCAAGCCTCACCGCTTTCAAAGCACTATGACTCAGATTTGGTAAAAGAATTTCACTGAAATTTAACTGGTGATATTTTGAATGAGATAACTTTGAGTTGTAGATCAGTATATATGCAGGGTCGGGTAGTCCATTTTGTCATTTCTGGTATTTGATAATTTGATTGGTGATCAACTTTATGATGATGATTGGAATGTGTCATATGATTTAATTGCTACGGTATTGACTGGTGGGAAATTGATTGCATGGCCATCTAGCTCTGTGCTTCGTTCTTCAATGCTTACCAAAAAGTATTTCATGCTCTTTGAGTTAGTAGTGACCAACTGGATGCCAAGCACACTAGTTGTCTCTGTCTACTTAGCTCAGGAAAAATTGATTTATGCGATCAGTACTAGTGTATTCAATCTTGGACGTCTAATTATTAAAGCTATGTTGGCCATTGAGAGTAAGTCACATTCTTTACTATACTTTCCATGCCTAATCTCTTAATTTTTATATGAAAATGATGTTCCAGGATGGAGTCAAGTATACTTGAGTTGGTCTCCTTGATAAACATCTCTCCAAGGATTTTTAGGCAACCACGGGTAGTAGATTTGCCGTACACCACATTTAACCCCTCGGATGGCCCAAGGACAACTTCTGTCAATCCTTATACAACTCTTCTTATTGAAATCGAGAGGATTGAAGGCATTATTCAAGTGGCAAGTTACGCTCTTCGTCACTTAAAGCAGCAAGTTCTACAATTTCCTTAAGCTCCTGAGTTCCTCTTTTTGGTATATGTTATCCTAAAAGGGGAGAAGACAAGACTTGAACTGAGGTTGTGTTTCATTTATTTCAGTTGTGTTTGATTTATTTGTGTTTTATTGGATCTTGGATTGAGGGGGAGCATTGTGAATTCAATAATTATATGTCCAATTATATTATTTAGGGGTAGCTTAATAGTTGTGACAAAAATGCCAAAAGGGGGGAGATTGTTAAGATGTATAGTATATATCTTTTTATTTAGTTTTGACATTTTATTTATTAATTGAACATATAAGATATTATTGTCGTTTAACTTGGATTCAAAATGCCACAGTGGATAATCTTATAGTTGTGAAAGAATTATATACTGAATTGGAGTCTATCTTTAGATGTATTTAGGTAATCATGTGTGTGAGTGTTGAGGGGTACCGCTAGAATTTTTGAAGTGTGGCTAAGGGGTTTTGGATGGACATTAGTCTTGGTGGTGTGGGATTTTTGTGTGTTAATTGACGGCTATCTTTAGTGCTCTTTAGTGGGTACGTCAAACATTTTGTAGTGAAAAATATCTGAAGTGATTATGGGTGTTCTGTGTTCATGACATATGACTATTTTGATTTGTGGGCATAACGCATTAGTCTTGTGCCGTGTGTGCTCTCTGTTGATGGTGCATGACTGGAATTCTGGATGAATGGTGTTAAAGGTTTTCGTGTGAAAAATTGCTAAATGTGAGTGTATTTTTTGTGTTGAATTGCTAAATGTGATTGTATTTTTTGTGTTGACCATACAGCTAGGTTTGAAACATCAAATTCTCTCAGAAGCTATATGTTGATTGGTTGTTCTATGGATTGGTACACGTTGAAAAACTTGGTTGATGGTTGCCATAAGTGTTGATTGACTTCTTGTCTTGCCTGGGTGTTGATTTTTCATTATGACTCACAACTGGGACATTGAATGTGGTACGTGGGTGTTTTGCCAAGGACTAATAGTTGGGTGTGCTACTATCGTGAATCATTTTAGAGTGTAAATGACTTTCAAATCTATTTCGGGAAGTTGTTCTTCTCTTTTTATCCCAAGTGTATTATTATTATGTTCTTAGTTGATTGGTCATTTGAGTTAGTTGTTTAATTGTCTTCGATTAAAAGTTGTTTAGAAAAATCTTCTATCGAGGTAACACGAGTCGGTCGTGTTATTGGGTGTGAAAATCTTTCACGAGAAGTGAGGTTGAGAGATAATTACAAGGATTGAGTAGTGTTGACTTAGTGAAGCCATGTGTAAATCTATTGCAGTTTCGTGAAATTGATTAAACTAGGAGAGGGCTCCACAGATGTAGGCAAGATATATTAAGAAATCTCGACATCGCTTAATTCGGTGCTTTTAATTTTTCTGTTATTTGTTTTTGTTATTTGTGTTTGCCAGAAACAAATCAGAAAGTTTACGGAATAACCACTTATATGGTTTTTCACATATATTAATGATGTTATAAAATTTTTGTATTAATAATTTTAAGGGATAGATGATAATAAACTAAACTCGAAAATGCTTTAAAATATAACATACAGACTGTAAACTTTTAAATTTGGAGAATTTAATTAAAAATATATTAAATTAAAAGATAGTATAGTGTACGTAATTGTAAATCTGAATTTGAGAATTATTGGAGAAAATGGAGGAAAATAATTTGATAAAAATGACACTTATAAGCAAGAAAGTAAAAGAACAAATACTTTCAATTATTTATTTATTAATAAAAATATGTAATTAGTGAACTCCAAAACACTTTTTTGAAGGAAAATTTTAGTGAACATTATTTTTATCTACCTGTATCCTTGGTTGTTATAATAAAATCACTTATTCTATAATTTTGAAACTTGTTAAAATTTAAAGCTATTAAACTTGTGATTATCTTATTTTTATAAGTCAGTGATTTCCCATTAAACGCATTAAAAATGCATAAGATTGGTATGAATTGAGGATAAAATTGAACATTATTCATCAATTTAAGTTTTCGTATAATAAATTAATGATTTGACTATATATAACAGTATGATTTATATCAAGCATTCGATTATATTTAGAAATGAACAAAAGACAAATTTATGAAAGGGTTTTACCGTTGTAACATGAAGAAGGTCAAAAAATAAAATTTTAAATTGTCATCTGTAATTATAGTATTGTAAATGTAATTCTTGCCATACTATTTCTTTCTTTTATATAAAAACGTTGAAAGCAAACTAACTATTTAAACAATTGAAATTGCCGCGCGACAACCTCAAACTGAAAACCTTCCCCTCGTAGTTAGTTGGTAACTCCAAGCCAGCGCAGTTATGTTAAAGTACAATTGGTGGTGTCCGAAATGCTATAATTAGTACATGTCGTGGGAAAACTGGAATCAAATTCAAAACCATCAATAACAAGAGGCGTAAGGTATTGACGAGCAGTGCAGTTCTTATCATTTTATAGGCTAGGGGTAAAATAAAAAAATGGCTCCAATAAATCGACAATATACAAATATATAGTTTTTGAATTGAGTAACTTAAATTATTTGATTTAGTCATATTATTACTAAACTTATGTAAACATTACAAGAACACAAATCTAATAATTATTACATTACTTGTGACAAAGTATAATGAAAATTACAATTATAAAAATTAAATTATTTATCAATATTTAATTATTTTATAAATAATAAGTAATCTAAAAATAAAAAAGGAGAAACACAAATAAATACAATATCATGTAATATTAATGTTATGATTTAAAATGCTAATATAATGTCCACGTTAATGACAAATTACAAAATAATGCTAATATAATGCCCATGTTAATGGCAAATTACAGATTAATTATACATATTTTAATATTTAATAAGCTAAAAATACATTAAAATTAGAAACTTTACTTTACCTTTAAATTATACTCGAAACTTAGAAGACAGAATCGTGAAATTTTATTGCTGCCAATTTTTTAATTGGAATATCTTAGATGCATATGTTAATGAAAATAAAGAAATTAGAGGATAAAAATAGACTTAAATACTTCAAAACTATTTATAACTATAATAAGTTAACTTTAAATTTTAACTTTCAAAATTAACGTTAATAAAATGATGACAATCTAACCATGAGGTTGGCTGCAAAATGGTAATTATCCTGTTACATACACGTTGGTAACTTCCAAGAGCCAAGATGGGCCTTTTTGTTGATGGGTTATGGGCAAGTACCCTGCCTACCCTTGTCCAGGGTCGGCATTGTTAAGGAGGATGGCATTAAGTCCTAATAGCATAATTGCATAGGCGTTGATGAGCCTCGATTAATGTTTGATATTTGAAACAACAAAACAAGTCAAAGACTTACGAGTAAATAAGGAAAATAGACATTGTCGACGAGTTAGCATGTCCTGGTGCACATTGACAAAACTCTTCGACAAGATGCAATATTTTAATGTGAGACTAAAAGATGGTTTGAGATGGACCTTGAGTTAAATATTAATTAGATCACATGCATGAGAGAGATATGT
>JAOTJB010000006.1:34442717-34453531 GCA_027123815.1 Erythroxylum minutifolium | reverse complement strand
GTTCTTGAATCAATGTTAATGTGATTTCTTTTGATGTTAATACATTGGCTGTTGTGATTATTTATTGTATTTGTATGATTCGGTAACAAATCGAGAGAGTGAATTGATAGCAAAATAATTAGATTGGGTAATGAGAGTTAAACAATCTAATAGATCAAGTAAATAATGACATCGAGAATTTAGACGAAGAGAGGTCTTGTGTGACGACCCCGTAGTCTATTATAAGGCTTAAGATCTAATTAGATTCATAGGTTTTTTGTTAATTGAGAAATTGTAAATTCTATAATTCAATTAAGGGTTATGATTTAGGGTTTAATGATTATAACTCGAGAGAGAGTAATCCATACTTTGAAAGTCTAGGACAGATACTATATTAACTCAAAAGTAATCATGTTAGCATTTAATGATAGGATAAATCCCCCTTCTCATAATCGGTTAATCTTTCTTGTGTGATTTCCATTGTTAATTTGGTGCTGCTCAAATTGATTCCTTATGTGTTAATTTTACATTTTAATTCCAATCAATCATCTTCACGTGTTTATTTTTCTGTGCGGTTTTTATTTTCATTTTAATAATTTTTTAAGCCTTAGATAACTTAGAATTAGATTAGTTCGACAACTCCTCGAGGATCGACACCTCACATATTACACCCACGACCTATGTGCTTGCAATATATTGAGGGTTTTAAATAGATTAAAACTTGCCTCAACACAAATCATAATCCAAATTATTAAACTAAAAAACTTCTATAATATTCAATCTTAGCTTATCCATCTTCACCTTAAATTATTATATCTTTTGAATAAAATTAACATATAATCGGACTTTAGCAATACTAGAGCAAACTTCCATAAGTGAATATCAATAGTAACCAAATTGACAACCTTTCTAAAAGAAAAGGCACAAAATTCCACTCCCTCACAAAGGATTCTCTCAATTCATTAAAAGATTTTAGGTGGAGAATATAATGAATGTAAAAACCTGTTTCTCCATACTTAGGGTTATAACCTATGACTATTACACATGAGAAATAGTGTTGAGAAATTAGGAAATGCATTTCATACTTATGCATAACATTATCATACACACACATGGATTACGATTTTTGTACACATTATAAATATTGTATAGGCACTTAATTGACATTTTTCGGGGTATGAATAATTTAAAATGATTAAGATGTGAATTGTGAATTTTTATGTCTTAAAAATTGGCTAATGAATTATAATTGGTGATTTAGAATTTATTTGTTATAACTGAGAGATTTATAAATTTATGTCTATTTTTGGACTAGAAAAAAATACCAAGTGGCAAGACAATTTGATTTGTGGTAGTAGAAATAAGTGACAAATGGTAGAAGAAATAGTTGACAAGTGACATTAGGATTTATTGATAAATGGCATAGAAAATTGAGTGACAATTGGTTTAGAAATTGGGAGACAAATAGACTAGTTATTAAGAAAGCAATGAGAACCATAAAAGGAGGACATGTGAAAAGTGACAAGTGTCACGCCACTTGCCACACACCTCACTCTCGATATACTTACTTGAAAGAAAACCATCTTTGTCTTTCATTTTTTTCTTTGGCTAAAAAACCTCCTTTTCATTTTCTTTCTTCTCTTAACTCACGATACTCTCACATTCTACCCTGACGATTTTGAGTTGCCATCATCTTTCATATTACTACTTCAAGATTTCATTGTCTCCTTCTTGTTACTAAAAGACCCAACTAATTCATCCTTGAAAGTTGATGATCGTGTAAGCTTTGAAGAGGCTAGGTTTACGTGATTTGAAGAAGCTTGGAGTTAAACAAGTAAGTGATATATCAAGCTTTATAGTTTGCTTTAATAGAAATGTTTTTAATGATCATTAGGGATAGATTGATCGGTTAAAGGAGTTGAATATATACTGAAATGTGGATGAAGAAATGGGTATATTCATGTCCTATTTTTGTTTATATGATGAGTAATAATTTATGAATTGTTATAGGGATGTTTTTTAGATGGATTAATAGTGTAAATGGTGTATGAAAGTTTGTTGAAAGTTGATAAACTTTGATGAATAAATGTATGTGTTTGTGTTCTATTTTTCAGAGTATGAAAACCATGAATCATTGGTTATTATAGAAATGAATTAAATTGAGATTTGAAGCTAAAGAAAAGGCTAGTATTCTGGAAAAGAGAAGAACAAGGATTTATGTATAATGAGATTAAGTGAATGACAATGAATCAATTGAGTAGAGTTTTGTGAAATTTAATGTAACCAATATGGTGATTAGATTAGCATGAAATGAGGTTGCATAATAGAATAAGAATTCTAGAAAATTTGAAGTGTTAGTGATATTTATAAGTAGGTGAAATTTGTGGAGAAATGAAAGAAGAAAGGCAGAGCACGATCATGGCCTTCAATGTATGATCGTGGCCTGGTTATTTGGGTTTTGTCACAATAGTGGCATAGTGCCCATGGTCGTGGCTTATTGCACAAGCTTCTGTCACGATTGTGGGAAGGTCCACCACGATCGTGGGCTAGCATAAAAAGTGAAATGTTATCCTTTAAGTAATGTTTGAAACAACTAATGATAAGGTACTTTCCCATGATACATTTAGGCTTGAATGAGACTTGAAATGAACCTAGTTTGATGTTTGATTAGTTGATAAAGTGTTTGATGTGTTTAGGCTATTAATTGATGTTTTAGGGCAAGAATGGATTGATGAGATTAATGTAACTAAATCTAGAAATTTAGAGTCATTAATAGAATAAAGGTGTTCTTAGGAATACTAATATGATTCAAAGGAGATGAAATATGTGGATTAAGTAAGATTAAATGAGAATTTGAATATTATGTGACCATATAATGCTAGAAAAAGGATCAGAGAATATATGATTGAAGAGTTAAAATAATCAAGTATAATTGAGGTACAAACCTAAGTGCAAGCTAGACCTATACAAGTTATAATGGTTTGAATGATCAAGACCTAATTAAGGACACATACCCGAGAATGTAATTGAGCATGCATTATATATAACACATATACATATGTGTATGATTGAATACTTATGTGATTGAGAAACTTAGTAATGTGTATAAATGTGTGCATTGCATGGGTTAGACGTGCAAGTCAAGCGTCAGTATCCAAAGATTGCCGATCCGTCGAGACAATGGCTATCTAGAGCTTACTATGAGTAACCTAGATGTTTCTCACTAATATTGATTGTATTTGCTTGCATTTCAATTATTGAATCGATACTTATATGAATGTGATAATTTTGAACATTAATGGTCCGAGGAGTTCGATAATTGGGAATGTACTGGAAGCGTTCATAATTGAATGTGAATCTGAAAGAAATAAGTGTTCTCAACAAATATGTTAACTGCTGGACTTAGGTCCGATGAAAATGTGAAAGTGAATGTGTATACTAAATGAAAGTGATTGACTACATATAACGTGAATTGATGCATCTCATTACATTGAGATGCATAATCATATAAAGGAAGTTATAATCAGAGTGGCCAGTAAAAAAGAGCTTAAAGCTAAGAAAGTATGTATAAATAGCCACCGGCTCACTAGTAAAATGAGTCCGATATTCACAACAGATACGGGATAGTTATCAATGAGCTCGATATTTACAACGAATACGGGACAGTTAAAAAAACACTCGGTCACAACAAAGCAATAATGAAAGCGAGTCCATGTACATTGCATATACAAATTGATATGTGTGATCTATATGTTTGAAATGAAATGTGATGTGATATTTTATATTTATGATGTGATTTGATTGCAAAAATTAAATTATGAATTGTTCTGTATTTGATATGAGTAAGCACAGTGATGATGATTCATTCACTAAGTTCGCAAAACTTATCAAAATTGCAACGTTAATTTTAAGGTACGAGAAAGGAGACCTAACTATTAAGACACTCTAAAAGAAATCTAGTACTACATTTTTGGACTCAAGAAATGACTCAAAGGTCGGTCAGTTGAGATTGTGAAGTTTAGATCGAATGTTTTTGTTTAGTTTCTGATTCTATGTAGAATATTTTGTAAAAGAGCAATATGCTCTTAGATATTTATGCTACTGTATATATATGGATTTTGAAGTGTAATGCTACAGTGTAACTATGTTTTACAAATAGAATGAGGAGTTAATGTTTCGAGTATTTAGGTTTTATATATATGATGCCATATTAAGTGAATATGGCTACTCTAACATGCTGCTTTCATAGTGTATGTGCCGAATGTCGTCTAAATATTTTACACATATACTCTACGGTAGTGGAATGTTACATTTTTGGTATCAGAGCGTCGTTTAGCATCCATAAGGACAGATATAAGCATATAGATATGATATATAGTGAGAAACTTGGCTAGTTATCAAGATTATTGTTTATTATAGTTCATCCGCTATAGCTAATCAAGTTGAAAAATGTAACACCCCACTCTTACAAGACATATACCCGACATCCTGAGTGATGTCCAAGTGCGTGCCTCGCAAGGGTGGCATCCTAGAATAATCAAACACTTGAAACTCGGTACAATTTTTGGGTTGCACAAACGTATGCAGAATCAATAATCAATTGGGCCCACTTTATTCATAAAGTTTTTCAATCACAAGGGTTATAATCATTTCACAAATTACTTCTCCAACATCCACGAAAATCAACTTTCAAAGTGAAATAGGTTGGGTCTTTTAGCAAAAAGAAGGAGAAGACAATGAATCTTGAAGAAACAAAGTGAAGTAGTTAGATAAAAATCAATGTAGTGAGGTGAGACTGAATTTCGTAGATGGAGAGAATGGAGAATATGAGAGTGTCTTTGTTAGGGATGAAAGACACGAAAATATCTTTCAAATGGCAATAATATAAGTTTTACAAAAACACTTGGTGGGTGTCATGACACTTGTCATGACACCTTCCACTTAAATGATTATGCTTAATAACACTTAATTGTTTAGTCCATTTGTCTCCAATTTCTAATGCAATTGTCTCCTAATTTTCAATGACATAAGTCATTAAATCCAAAAGTCATTTATAAAAATTTTCACTACCATTTGACTCTTAATTCTACTTCTTTCATCAATTGTTCTACGACTTGGGCATTTTTCATAATCCAAAAATACCCTTAAACTTCAGAAAATTCTCAATTTTTCACCAAAAATTCTAATTCAATAGATATACTCTCCAAATCAATTTTTAACACATACAATTCACAATTCCAAATATAATCACATATATAGATCAATTATACCCGAAAAATGTCAATGAATGCATATACAATCATTTTAGTGTGCAAGAATCAATATTCACATATGTGTATGCTAACATTTTGCATTAGCATGAAATGCATTTTTTTCAATCTCCCCTTGATCTCACATGTACAGTATTTTAGGGTTCTAACCCTTAGTATGGGAACAGGATGTTATATTTCTCCCTTATCTGATTGATCAGGAAGGTAGGGGTATTGTTTCCTTGTATACTCTTCCGTTTCCCATTTAACTTCATCACTCGAATAGTTTCTTCCACTTGACTATAGTCAATGGAATCACTCGGTCTTTTAGTACTTATTCTAATTTCACACTATCATAATCGTTTCCTCAATTATCTCAGATTACTTGTAATTTCACTTCAAATATCGATAACATATATATTATATCATAACAATATTTCCTAAACATATCTGTGTAACATTGTGTGGGTCTGAAACATCTTTTATTCGTTACACTAACTCATAAGTGAATGGTCCTATCCTCAATAACTTCATATGGACCAAGACAATTCGAGCTTAGTTCATTCTTTTTCCTAATCTGAGCACACCTTTTTCTCAATCTAAGCACACTTTTGCAAGGTGATACTCTCAAAAGAATCTCATCTTTCACTTGATAATTCACAACTCTTTAGTATTAATACACTTAACTTTTATGTCCATCTCACTATCTTCCATACCTTCGGTGTTGATCCACCTAACTCATTCATTTTTCTTGAATCACTTAATTTCTATTACAGATTCATTTCTCTTATTAATATTATCTCAAATCAATTCTAGCCTTTAACCATTTTTAGGCCTTATTCATCCAAATATAAAGGCTGAGGACTTTATTTATCGTATAACACCTCATAGGGTATTCTAATGATATCACTATGGTAATGATTTTTATGAGTAAAGTCAATTAAAACTATATATTGGCCTCATGTTCCTATGAACTCCAAAATAGAATTTCTAAGCATATCTCCAACATGTAAGATTATTGGTAATTCAATCATTTAGTCACTTGATTCAACATTCTCTTTGCTCCATCATCATTATCAGGTACACATACTTCTTATTTTAATCACAAGGATCATTTTCCAAATTCAAATTCAATCTCAAAATTCATATTCATTTTTCAATTCCTCATTAAGATTCACAATTATGGATCCTCACTTCGGGCTTTGTCAATCTTTTCATGTGAAACTGATCTTAAATTTCAATGTAGCCAATACTACTTTATTTTGCCCCAAAATTCAACTTGACATTCTATTCTCTTTATTGCATTAGGTCTGGTAGCCTCAATATCTGAATTCGTGCCATTCTGTTATTGAATTTTATGTTCAAGCATCAGATACATTATCTTTACCAGATAATACTAATTTGTACCATCTTAATCTTTCAATAATTATATCTATTGTCTCTGTCTTATATTCAATTCTTTCAAAGTCAATAAGTGCCTAAAACTTTAATGATATGTACATTTATAAATGTCCAAACTATTTCACTGTACATATTATGTCTCCAAGCTCTCAAGCAATCACTATTGCAGCACATTTAAAATCTTGTATCAAATAATCAACTCATGAGATTTGAATTGTCTCAATGGATAAGAAATCACTTTATTATGCTGCATTTAATTACATTCGAATCCCTAGTGTGAGATATCATTGTATACTTTAAAATCTCCAAATCCACATAATATAATTACCATCGATCTTATAATTTCTCAAAATTCTCTTTACATTAATCCCTCATATGATTCACATATTTTTGTCCTCAGACATTTTTGTCAAAGGGCTAAGATCAATAAAAACTCCTTAACAATCTCTAGTGGTACCCAATATACAACTAGTTCCAGAGAACTCCAGGTCTCTTATGTATATGCCTTGGAGTTTCTCACTTCATCATTTCCTCAATTTTCTTTAGGTCTCCTAATATGCCATGTTCAATTACTATATGACCTAACATTTTATTCGATTAAGCTAAGATTCACTCTTACCAAACTTGGAAAATAATTGTTTCTACCTTCATGATATGTAAGATTTACCTCAAGTATTCAAAATATTCTCCTCAACTTTTCGCATACATTCATTGAATCATCTATGATCATAGTCACTAATTAATCCATACAAAATTGGGGACACTATATTCTTCAATGTTGTGACACTGACGAGGGCATTGTTAACTCAAACAAATATAGCCAAAACTCAACCTGCCCATGATTGGTTCTCGTAATTCCTTAAGTAACAAATTCCTCAATGAGGTAATATTATCTCATGTTATTTTCAGTTTCCCAATTGACTTCTTTTCTCGCAAGATTTTATCCATTCATTTAATTTCCTATAATTTCAAATTAACTTATTCTAATGTCTATTCATTCATAATAGTTTCTCCACTCATTTCAATTTATTTACAATATTAACTTCCTATGTTGGAAACATATTCATCAGATCTAATTCGTATCTCTTGTACATATTTGCATAGAATATAGTGTGGACCTAAATTCTCCTCACATTAACAATAATGTCACCTCACATTCAAGAATCCAATCATATAGTTGGATACTTTACATCAAACATAATGCATACATTCTCAGTAGCATATTCTACATTTTATACTTGTGTCTCCGTTAGGACTAGGACTCCAATACTCACTTTTGAATCATTATATATTCATTTCTGATTTGTTCCTTCATCGATCATTCTTAATATAAACTATCATATTTGCGTAACCTAATTCAGTGAAATTCTTCTTCGAAAGAAGATTTCTTGCTACTAACATCTATACCGTTCATGTAATCTTTATCAATCAATTGTTATCATAATTGCAATATTAACCATTCTTAATACCTTAAGAAAATCAATTTCTATAGTTTCTTACTACATCACAATGTTCCTATTATCAAAACACGATGAAGTAGTAGACATGATTATTGTCAGATATGCTTAAGTGTGTATCATCAAGGTCCTCCCATTCTATCCAGAGATTTATTTTCGACAGATCACCTGTTATCTTACAATAGTAATACGTTGACCTCAATTGATCCTAGACAACATTTCTCCTTACTATATATATCATTCATCTCATGAAAAGTCATTTATGTCTATTTCATTCCCCTTTTATTCCTTCCTCATTTCTATCTCATTTTTCTTATTGTCATTTATTTCACCTTTCATATGTATATCCTCAATCCATTCAGAATTATAGAAGCATAATCATCATGAAATTCTGATCTCAATATTACAGACATTTTTTTATGCTAAATCATAACTCTTATCATATTTATCCGACATTCATTTCAAGTCCAAGTTTAATCTCTTAAGGTCATAGAAAATTTTATTTCTTTCAACTTAGCTTGTACACTTTAAATCTTATCATTTCTACTTATATCTCTATTTTCCTCAAACAATCCACGACAATGGATTCACATCTATTTCACATTCGAGAATATACCATCACAATACAATGTTGATATCATATTCTATAATACATCACCAATACAAAAGCATTGAATCTTTATCTGTCATATCTAACCATATACTATTTCTCATTTCTAGACATCCATAATTTTTATTTTCTCACATTCTGAAATATCATCATTCTTCTCACTATTTCTATCAACTCAAACTCTTAACAAATGCTCATGTGTGTGACTCATACACATGCGATTCAAACTAGGGATTAGTTACTATTGCTTGCTATGACATCTCTAAAATGCATGTAACTTGACACATATTTCAAAAAACGCCTATGTAAGATACCAAATCTGGGCTCTGACCTGACATCCCTGAGTGATGTCCAAGTGCGTACCCCGCAAGGGTGGCATGCTAGAACAATCAAACACTTGAAACTCAGTACAATTTTTTATGACATAAACACAAACGTATACAGAATCAATAATCAATTGGGCCTACTTTATCTATAAACTTTTGCAATCACAAGGGTTACAATCATTTCACAAATCATTCGAATTTCATTAGTAACTGAGGCCCATTATGCATACAAAATACTTAAATTCATAAGTGTTATTACATCACAAAATCATTTACAAACATTTCCCATTTGGAAAGTTATTGTAAACATAATGGTCAAATTCACATTGTACAAAAATCGCAAAATATACAAATTGATACAAAAATAGGAAAGTACAAATGTAGACGCAAATTGATCCTGACCTCTATCTCTTACTTGGGTGAAATGGCTATACTTTCGTTAACCTAACAGGGTAACTCTTCAGAGCCTGAAAAATATTGCAAATTTTGGGTGAGTTTTGCGAACTCAATGACTGACCATCCTCGATGGCTCACTCAATCATATAACACATATAGTTCACATATTTTCATATAATTTACATCACTTCATTTAATACATAGGATCACATTTAGGGCATTCAAATTAATCATTTCAATCATTTAAAATACATATATCACTTATAATGCAATGCATATGAGACTCACTTTCATTTATTACTTTGATGTAACCGAGTGCCTATAACTGTCCCGTATCCATTGTAGATACCGGGCTCATTGATAACTATCCCGTATTTGTTGGAAATATCGGACTCATTTTACATAGTGAGCCTTTAGCTCTTATACACTTTCTGAGCTTTAAGCTCTCTTTTTTTCATAATCTGAGCCTTAAGCTCTTTTTCACATTTTGAGCTTTAAGCTATTTTGCGGTGGCTATTTCGGTCACAACTTCCTTTATGTTTCATGCATTCATGTAATGGAATGCATCAATCACATATGATCAATCAGTCACTTTCACATATCAACGGACCTTAGTCCGGCATTCAACATTTAAGTTGAGAATTGCTTTTTCATTCATATGCATATTCACATTCTGATCACATTCATCTTGGACCTTAGTCCAGCGTTCAAAATAATTGTTGAGCAACATTTATTTCATCACATTCATATACAAGTAGCACTTTAATATCACATTCATGCATCAAGTCTCGGACCTTCATTGTCCGGCATCAACATAAGCAATTTATATTCATATCAATCATATTCACTGTACATAATAATCATAACCATAGTCATTCAATGTAAAAACTGAAATTAGAACAAACAATGAAATGAGACCATCTAGGGCGACTCACAATACTCTGCAGATTAGCATTTGCTTCCAAGATCTGGAAACATCTGGATGCGGACATTTTATCCTGCATATCAATATTATGCAAGACACACGTTGCAGAGACATTAATAATTGTACAATCTTAAGTATTCATTTATGCACAAATGTGTATATGAACTTTGTATAATGCATGCTTAATGACAATCCCGGGTATATTATCAAATTTCACTTCTTCTGCACATTCTTATTTTTAGCATAATTTGCTTTCATAATATCCAATTCTCATTCACTTTTACTAGGTACTCATTACTCATATCCTTTGAATCACAATTACAATCATATGAACATCTTCATTCGCATTATACTCATGCCTTTGGTACCTTGATATCATCCATTCATTCACTAGGTTATAACCCCAATTATCACTTCAAATATATCACACATTAGTCACATAATCAAAGCATCATTCTAGGTTCATTCCAA
>JAOTJB010000006.1:34419315-34431776 GCA_027123815.1 Erythroxylum minutifolium | reverse complement strand
TGAAATGATGTATAGGATTAGTGTAGAGAGTTAGATATGGAAAGGTGATATGCTATGTTTCTTCACTGAGCATGTATGAATATATAGGTTTTGTACGAGAGTTGATGAAGACTAAGAGATGTTCAAGAAAAAGGTTTTTGAGTTGAGCAATATAGATAGTATAGTCTATCTTCTGCTTAGTCTATCTTCTGCTTCATCCATCTTCTACTTACTCTACCTTCTGCTTAGTCTATCTTCTGCTTAGTGTATCTTCTGTTGCATCTATCTTTTGCTTAGTCTATCTTCTGTTTAGTCTATCTTCCGCTTAGTCTACTTTATGCTTCTTCTACTTTCTGCTTAGCCTACTTTCTGCTTCGTCTACATTTTACTTACATGACCATAACTTCTTCTCTAGATCTCCAAATGACCTGATTCTTGAACCAGTAGATTCCTAACACAATTTTCTATCCATCCATAAACGTTTATAGTATTATGAATTGAATTAAGAAATATTGATCAAATCAAAGTGTGGAATCTGTTGGAACAGTGAAATAGGATTTTCTTCCTGAACCCCCTTTGGTATTTTGATTATATCTAGATCTATAGGATTCCAAATGGTGTGAGTTTTAATTTGGAGTAAACTAGAGATATAGGCCTACAAATTGTCTTAAGAAGTGGAATTTTTATTCTTTCTCTAAGATATTAAATTTCTGGATGGATTTTGTACGTAGTACACTATTTTTGATTATGAACAACCCGATAATATTGGAGGTATATCTTCCAAATTTCTAAACTAAATTGAGTGATTTTTGTGTCAATAGAAAGATAAGACATAGAGGAACACTTTTGTAGAAGATAGTATAACCAAATTACATCATTTTAACTTTCAAATCGAATATGAATAACAGACCTAAAAGTGTGAATTGGAAAAAAAATCTGAAGTGAGTCAATAAGAAATGAATTAGATTCTATTGGTCTTAGTGAGGCATAAACCTAAGTATAAATTGTACTTAGATGAGTTTTGATATGAAAATGATTTTGTTAATGAAATTGATGGGAAGATACCTGAGGTTGTCATGAACATGCATTATACATATTTCATTTCATACATGTGCATTATTAAGCACTCATAATTTTGCAAATTGTGATATATATGTATGGTGTTTGATATAGAGGAACAATTGGAACGTCAACCTCTAGGTGTTGCCGGAACTTCCAAGCATTAGCTTCGGGAGCAACTTGTGCATAACCTAGACGGTCTCATTTAATTACTTGTTTGTTTAAATTTTGTTTTGAAATGATTGAATGATTGTGGCTTGATTGTCTATTCCGGACAATGACGGTCTGATGACTGTGATATTAGATTGAAATATTAAAGTGCTACTTGTATGTGAATGTGCAGAACTATGTGCTTCATAATATGACTGATTGTGATAGATGCATTCCATACATGAAAGTACAATCAGATAATGGCAGTTGTGATCAGAGTAGCCACTGATCAGAGCTTAAAGCTCAAAGTGTAAAAAGGAGCCTCGAGCTCAGAAAGTGATTAAGAGCCTAAGGCTCACTATGTAAAATGAGCCCTATATCCTCATCGGATAAGGGACAGTTATCAATGAGCCCAGTATCTAAAATAGATACGGGACAGTTTAGGCACTGGGTCACAACAACATAATAATTGGAAAAGGGTCTCATGAGTATTTCATATGCATCTGTTTAAGTATGTTTGATTAATTGAAATGCAAAATTGTTTATGCTTAAGTGAACATGTGATACTGATGTAAAGTATAATTTGGTGAAATATGTGTTATGTGAAATGCTGTGTTGCATGAATTGAGTGAACCATAAATGATAGTTACCTCATTGAGTTCGCAAAACTCACCAAAATTGCAACGTTGTCTTTTCAGGACCGAGAGACGACTTTAGCTACCAAGAGGCTCTACTAGTTGTGTAGATTGTGATTTGGCAAGAGAATTCATGACTCAAAGGTCAGTCAACTAGGATTTTTGGACATATTAGATAGACGTTGTATATTTTTCCTCTTTCATGTAATACTTTTGTACTACGTTTTGATGATGTACATGTAGTAAATGTTGAAAGATACAATGTAGACTTTCGGTTTTGTGAAATGAAACGAGGAAAAAGTTGGTTTTTAAAATATGTTGTGATTTTCTTATGATGCCTTGTAAAGTGACTGTAGCGATCGAATATGGCTCACCCTTGTTATAGGATATGTACCGGAATGACCTCCGAGCGTCTCGGTATGTATCCCGGGATAAGGGGGCGCTACAGTTGTAGAGATGGTAAGAAATTTATTGAAAGGCAAGGGACTTCCAAATTAGTTATGGGTAAAAGTAGTTTCTACCTCATTTTATTTGTTGAACATTTCTCCTACAAAAGTTGTCTAGAATCAAACTCCTTATGAAGCTTGGAAAGGTATAAAACCTTTAGCAAGCCATTTGCAAGTTTTTAGTTTTATTACTTATGCTTTGGTAAATGCACAAACTCATAAAAATTGGATGAAAAATCTAAAAAATGGATTTGTATTGGTTATTGTCTTGATTACAAAGCTTATAATCTATATAACTCTCTTAGTGGCAAGATCAATGTTAGCAAAAATGTAACCTTTAATGAAGAAGTAAGCTGGAATTAGAGTGACAGTAGTCGTAAAGATCAAGCTGAAGTTGTAGTTCCACTTCAAACAACTTCAAGTTGTCCCTTCTTTCTAATTGCAAGTAGAGATAGCCCACCAAGTTCACCTTACGCCCTGATTTCACCAGCTTTAGCCACTATAAATAGTAATGAGAGCACCTCAACATCATCAGCTAAGTCTTATAGTGAAATATCTCCAAAAAAATTTCAGATCTTTGAAAGGGATCTATAAATCTAGTGCATTTGATTTACTTATATCAAATCCTACAACATATGAAGAAGTAACAAATAGGGAGGAGTGGCACAACACATTGAAGGAGGAACTCATAGCTATAAAAAGAAACAAAACTAAGAGCTGATTGATTTACCAGGAAGTGAAAATGCTATTGGCCTGAAATGGATATTAAAACAAAGTACAATGCAGATGGAAGTGTACAGAAGCACAAAACTCGTCTTGTAGTTAAAGATACGCGCAATAGTAAGTTGTTGACTTTGTAGAAACATTTTTTCCAGTTGCACGGTTTGAAACAGTAAGAACTTTTCTGGCCTTTGCTACTTAATTGAAGTGGCATATTTATCAGTTTGATGTGAAATTAGCATTCTTAAATGGTGAGTTAGAAGAGGATGTGTATGTTAATCAACTTGAAGGTTTTGTAGTAAGAGGCAAAGAAGTAAAAGTTTACAAACTAAAGAAGGCACTTTATAGGTTAAAGCAAGCTCTAAGGGCATGTTATAACAAGATTGACTCCTATGTTTTGCAAAATGGTTTTGTAAAAAGTGAAAACGAGCTCACTCTTTACTTAAAGAAGACAAATAACAATGATCTTCTTTTAGTATGTCTTTTTCTAGATGATATACTATATATAGGCTCTAATCACTCTCTTGTAGTTGACTTTAAATCTAGTATGATGAGTAAATTTGAAATGTTAGATTTAGGTTTGTTGCATTATTTTCTTGGCCTTAAAGTGATGCAAGAAGAAGAAGGAATATTTATTTCTCAAATGAAATAGGCAACATTTGACAAAAAAAGCACTTTAGGGAATGTTTTCACTCTTAGCTTAGGTGCAATTATATGGTGTTCAAAGAAACAAGCAACAACAGCATTATAATCTTTAGAGGCAGAATATATGGCTACTACTTCCTCATCTTGCTAATGCATTTGGCTTAGAAGGCTTCTTACTGAGATGCAGCAAAAGCAAAAAGGTATTACTGAAATTTATTGTGATAATAAAGTTGCAATTGCAATGAACAAGAATCATGTATTCTATTAAAGAACAAAGAAGATAGACATACGCCTGCACTTCATTCGTGATTTGGTGGAAAATGGTGAAATAGTTACGAAGTTTTGTAAAAAATAACAGGGTGCTGATATATTCACAAAGGCGATAACATTATAATCTCATAAGCATGTGATGTTTAGGTCATTGCTTGGTGTATGTAATTTTGAGTCAAGGGCAAGTGTTAAAGATTGATTTTAAAAAAATTTTGACTTGGTTTTTGTTTTTTTCACTTGCTTGTTCCTTACTTTTCAGAATTATGGGTAGTGGGAGTAGTAAAAATAAAATATGTTATTTGATAGGATTTATTTCTGATTTTTTTAATATTTAAAATGTCATTATAAACCCTATACAAAGGCATCCGTTTCAGAATAAATGCAGTGCATTATACAATATTTGTTTGACTCTTTTCTACTTTGTTTCTTATGCGCACTATATATCTCCAACACCCAGTATAGTCCTAAAGAGACTCTTCATTCCATTCTTTGTGTTGCCATTCACTAGTGCATGACCTGCCACTTCTGATTCCTGTTTTTAGGCTTAAAAACACCATAAACAATTTTGTAATATTATGGAATCTAAATAAGTTTCTATTTCCTAACTAGATTTTGTTTTCATCATCTCTATTATTAAGCGTGGTTTTCGGGTTTCCTCCAGTTTGTATTGTACATGTCTATATTCTGTTGTCCATCGGTGATCTGTATTAGTTTTGGAAATTTAACTTTCAATTTGTCTTTCTTGGAAGAACAGGAATATTAATGGAGAAACAAGGACTACCAAAGGTGTGTTCTTGTTCTTTTGTTTATAACAAAATATGAGTTTTAAAAGGCTAGAACAGGAACGAGTCTTAATCTTATCTCGCACAAATGATTCTAATTTGTCTGATGTTTAGGATTGTTATTTATGCCTAGAATTTCATTGGATATCAATCTGTACAGTGTTTGTTTTGTAATTTGTAGAGTGTTTGTATTATATGACTTTGCATTTGTTGTCATATCATATTATGTTATTACTTCATAATAAACGATATAGTTCCCATCCACGATAGGAAATCGAGGAATAGGCGAAAACATTAGTCTAATACAAATTTGATTTTTATATATTTACAAGTTAATTATGCACAAATTTCTTAAACTGAGAACCACATCTCAAAAAAATTGAATTTTTCTAATTCAAGAAATGAATTATTGATAAATATTTTATCACTAATTAATCAATGATTAATCAATACGAGGACTATCAGGAACTAAAAAAAAAGTATATTAAATGCAGGACGTAAGAGATAATATAAATTCAGCACAAGAAGTATCTATTATGAAGATTAATGTTTAGAATCCATTCATTATCTTCACTTTATTATCTAATAATTCATTAATGGAATCAATTTAAATTTTCAAAACGTAATAGATTATGAAAACATTTATTCAAGATGCAAATACATATTAGCTTTGATATTAATTAAAGGAATATATAAGTGTGTGTGAGTGTGTGATATTTCATCTCATAACTATCCTTAATTAATCAAATCATTTACTTGAATTTGATTGTTGTTCTACGATTAAGGGAATCTTAGCTAGAAACTCCCTTTTTTTTTCCTTTCAGAATATTATCATAATTCATTTCTAACTGATAGTCATATATGAATTAACAGTTATTATTTAAAAGGTCACACCTTTTAAACTCGTTTGGTATCAGTCACACACATATGTATACGTTACTTGCACTCTTTCAACATCAACATTTTGCAACTCTTTTCCTATGTATAGCAGCAGGGTTAGTGAACAAGAGGAGTGATGCATTCTTAACATTTCTGAGATCCATTCCTCAGAACGCCTGTCTGTATCATCTTTCGGGCTCCTTGTCGCCATGCTTAGCTGATGAAAAATGCTACGACCAAATGGAGTCATTTTGTTCCACCTGTTTTGAGCGTTTTAACTAAAGGAGAGATATTACCTCCTTGGAAACAAGAAAAATGGTGAACCTATATTGAGCTATGTATGAGAAGACTACCATTTAACATGTAATAGGTTCTTAATCTATGTGCGTTTTTTGTCACAATCTCGACTCGAACTATGCCAATTTGAAGTAACAATTTCTGTTCCGACATGAAGGGGGGAGGTGCAGGTCATCCTGCCAATAAAAAATATGATGTTCTTCATGCAAAAGGTCCTTTTGCTTAAAAATTCCAAGTTTGAGAATGTTAAATCTACCCACATGGTATAGATGCAAATTTTGCCATGCTTTCGTGAGAAAATTTGCTGAAGAGCTTATAATTTGTACTAACAATCAGTACAATAAAACAGGAAGATAAGCATCTCATCTTCTATTTGATCGAAAAGCTTGCTAATTTACGTTTCACTTTGTCCCTCTTTTCAGATAGCTTTTAGCTTACAGGCTAAACTGTTGTCAAGAAATACTTGCTGCTTTCCTGGGGGACGACTTGCCATTAAGAGTTTCTTCGATGGTGGTACTTTGGTCTTTCCCACAACTTTCAGATGAAGCCAGGACCCTTTTACATTGATTTCTTAAAAGTCAGGGTTAGGGATTTGAATATTAGATTAATACAAGGATGTAACTTACACCCTATATTTTTGGTTGCAAATTTCTTCTACATACGTACAGCCTACAGGATGGCAAAAACAACCTCATATAGGCTGTTCTAAGCCGATTTTGGACAGCCTTTCTATAAACAGATCGATGTTCTCATCTCTATCCAGCATGCTTATTCTCACATACTCAGGACTGACACCAAATTGCCTTCCACTCCTTGTTAAGATCTTGTGCTCCCGGAGAAATGCCTCACAATCCTCTATTGGCTCTTCACATTTCAACCATGCAAAAGCTGCACATCTCACCATGAATGTATGCAAGTGCATAATTATCAAAGTACAAACCTGCTGAATTATGAATTATGGGATTTGAGATTGTATGTAATCAGTTATGTTTACCTGGTTGAGGCTCGAAGAGTCTGCCAGAGAACTTGCAAAAGTCTGGGGAAAACTCAGGCAAGCTGAAGAGGCCACTTTGTTCCACCGCTTCCCTCAGTAGTTTCCACCTCTCGTTCATTTTTCTGTAGCCAAAATCAAATAGGGTCTCTTCCACGCTCTTGGTATATTCGTAGCTGTCGGAAACAACTTCCAGTACTTTAGCTGCTCGTACTTGTGAATCCTTGGATACGCCTATGGTGCTAAGCTCGATGTACTTGACCATCTTCTTCGCTATCTCCAGATCTTTGACAACAGCCCAACTGAATGACGCAAATTTCAATAAAGAATCATCAAAAATAAGTTTATGATGAAATTATTACATAAAACAAGCTATATCTAATAAAAGGTGAAAGTAAATTAAGTTGCTTACCCAATGCGCATCCCTGCATGTCCAATGCTTTTGGAGATGGTGAACAACATAATATCATGATCAGCATGTGAAGTTATTGGTGTATACTGCGGCCAGTAGTAAGCCAAATCATGAACCAATAGCCCTCCTGTTCTGTTAACCACAGCCTGCCTGGAATAGCCATCAGGATTGTTGGGTGAAGTAACAAGTTCAATGTATGGCCCGCCCTTAGTAAAACTACGAGCATCTCCAGCCCATTTGTAGAGATTTGACTTGACGCAGTCAGTAATAGCAGGATAAGACTGCAGCAAATCAGTTGAGAGTTACGTTAGACCAATAACTGTAACCATCAAGGCCAGACCAATTTGGCCATGGAGAAACTAGAACTATACACAGATTAAAGATGCAACAGACTACAGAGTAAATTTTCTTACAACCAAAGCGTCCCATGGCCCTTCCATTGTGGTCTATTAATAACATCAAGGTCGGCATTGAAAGAATAAAAACTCAACAACGTAGGTTTTGGACTGACAGAGCAACCTGTCTTGATCTTTTGCTATCATTGCAAGTTACGTCATTGAACATGTGCTAGTCCATTAACCAACACACCAGCATGTGCATGTCACACAGCTTATCAGGTTGCTTTGACTAGCATGCATTCCCATAGTTGAGGGTAATCAACTTCAATTTCATGTACACGTAGAGAATATCTTTCTTCTGCATAACGTATCTGACACTAGAATAAATTTTGATATTATTGTTCTAAATCCAAGTTATCTACAAACTTAGCAACATATATATTTATTGTATGAAGTCATTAACTCGGGGACTGATACTTGAGATGAAGTAAGTTATAGGCTGAAACTCTTATCAGCTACGATATATCAGAAACAGTCAACAGTTGGAAAATCGATGCAGTGGATATAATATTTCTCATCATCAGCATACAACATAATTTTTATTTTTAATGAAAGCCACATAGTACCCAGTACTGATATAATATATTACTTGAACTTGATCATAGAATTATGCGGCAAAAAAATCAATTTGAGCTATTTCCAGAAACCTTACAGAGTAGTAAGGCGCAGCAGATACAACACTTATAGGTTCAATTGCATCTTGGGGACAGAGTGCATATAATACTGCTTGGAAAAGCTGTGTAGAACCCGTCCCAACGACAATGTGTCGGCCCCGAGTGACAGCATTGCCAACAATCTGATGAAGCCTAAGTACCTGCTTGGCAAACTCAGGTTCTAGAAACCAGCAGGGGTTACCAATGTCAGAGAAGTAGCTCACTGATTGCCAACCAGGAATCACGATAGTAGATTTATCGCCAGCTTGCTGCCAATACATCGTATACATTGTCGGATCGCCACTGCATTGAGCAAAACTGTAAAAATTAGCAAAACTGTAAAATAATCTACATGAATGACGCACTAAATGTCAACGGCCCTCAATTTATTTACAAGTTATCATCTCAAATAAAAAAAAAATGAGCAACTTTGCTCACTGTTGACTGACAAACTAGCAATAACATCTTTACCTTCACATGGGGTACAATTTTTTCTCGATTTCTTAAAGAACATGGAACCAAGTTGGAAACTTGACAAGGGGCCAGCAATGACATTAACCTGATTTATATATTTGCCAATATGAGAGATGCAAATACACAGCTTAGTCTGACAAAAAGTAAGTGATTTTATCAAAGACGCCTGAGACTAAAATTTGCAAGATCGAACCTCTACTTTTCAACCCCACTTTCCTTTCTAGAACAAAAGAAGTAGCAGCAGTGGAGTGGGATTCCAAAAGGTGTGGTAGGAATGGGAGTGCATAACTGGTAGGGCCATCACCATGACATGCATACATCAATGATTAGATGATGTACATGTAATTGGTAGATATATAAAATAGTCTTTAGGGGGACCCACAAAATGGAAGATCCAACAAGCCCACTTCCTTTAATATAAACCAGAGAGGAGGATCATGAAAATGCCATATGCCAAAGTTACAGGGGCGGCAGTGGCACAACTTCACTTTTCAGATCTCAGACACTCTCACGCCTAAAATAAACTTTGTTGTTTAGATCTTCCGAAAGGCCAAAAACCAGGTTGCATGCATTCTGCAAAAAAGTTGACCCACGAGGACCCACAAACATGCACTTTGGTCTCTCAAACTTGAAGATGAAAATGGCTAAGTAAGATTTAACAAAGTCAAAAATGTTTAAAGATTGCTTTTTTAAGGATTTGTTTTAGCTGTTTGAGGTCCACAAGAGCACAAGAGTGGCAGTTAGTGAGGGGGGCAATGATGGTGTGGTCAAAGTCTAACAAGCACCAACCAAGGTAATAGATGATCATAAAATAGGATACTCGGATAGTCAACAAGAACAGGTGCTCCGAACCCAAAGTTGAGATCTGTTCAATTTGAGCACCACTTTGCAGTAGTATCAGTAGTAATTCATCCCTCAACTTGGGAGCTGGGGACAGAGAAACGACAAAAAAACCAGCTATCATCAGGGAGTACGACAAGACCGTGAATCACTCGCCACCACGCGCAAGTCTAACATGAACGATAACAGTGTAGTTCCCCTACCCATTTTCACCTGTTCCTTTTTGACCTCAACGATTCAACAAGGGAATCTTTGGTTCCCAACAGCAAATCTGTTCCCAACAGTGTAACGTCTGAATACCCAAAGAAAAGGACCTGTCTTCATCAACTCTGCCAGAAGGCTTGGAAATAGCCGTTTAAAAGTAAACTCCCCGCTTTTCGGGTTGGAAGAGATGTACGCAACTTTTTTTTGAACTTTTAATTTTGTTATTCGAACTTATGACTTCATAATAAAAAAACTTTACCAATTCCTCACAAAATCACCATTTAGAAATGGGAAAAAAAATTTAAAGAAGAAAAGGCGAATGTAAATTTGAGAAGACAACACCAACTCCTCCGACCAAAAACCACTAACAGTTTGAAGGGAATGGGCGAAACCAATAATGAACCCTTTTCAGAGGTAATTGATTGATATCAAACAAAAAATTAGGAGAAATGGAAATGACAAAGAGTGAGTTAGTCAGCACTTACTGGTCAAGATTGATGACTCTGTCCTTGGTGTAGTTGACCAGTGTAGCAGTGGAAGGCGAACTAGAAGAAGAAGATGAGGTAGCCTTGTGTGTCTGGCGATAAGCATGCAGTTCAGCCAGAACCCCACCACCGACTACCTGCTTTAGCAGTGCTACACCATCAAGACCCTCAGTCCCAGTTTCGAAGACTACCCTTAAAAGCAAGCTAACGTTCAGAGCTACAGAAACCACAAGCAAGTGCCTCATTGAGAACTTCCCCATCTGTCTGGCAAACTTTGACTAATTAGAGTTAAAAAAAAGAGTACTGAAAGAAACAGAGCTTGCCCTTCTTTCAAGACAATGTTCAAGAAGTTGTGAGCAAAGGAGGAATAGAAGAGAAGGGTCAAGGGTTCTCAGAGCTTTTCCATTTCACGAAATACACTAAACTTTGCCGAGGAAAAAAAAGCATTGGATTTTTTATCTTCACAGCAGAGAAGTAGTCAAGTTACTGGAAATAGATTTTGAAATAGCAAGAAAACCATTAAAAGAAAAAAAAAGGAGAAAAAACGAACAATAACCAACATGTTAGTGAGTTCTTGAGACAAACAGTGGTATTTCTTGATCTTGGACTAAGCAACCATGATAAGGGAAGCTAAATACTGAGGCTCCAGAAACGGCCTGATGGGTGACGGGGTGATAGTTCTAAAATGCGCCAGGAGGGCGTAGACCAACCTAGGAAAGGCTTCCGACAAGAGATTTTCCTCAGGAACCAAGAAATCCTCCTGATATTTTCCCGGAAAATTTGCAGCTTTGCTATTTTAAATGCCAGATCTCGAAAAAGAATAACACACGATACCTATGATTAAGTGCAGATTCATTGTTTCCTATTGTTTCCTTCTTATTAAACATAAGAATAAAAAAAGGAAAAAAGATTTACGTGTTTAGTTAGTAGAAAGACGAGCAAACGGAGCTAAAAGGCAGCTCTCAAACATGTACGTTTTCTCATCTCCTTAAGTTTTTAGCTTTTACATGCTTTGTGAATAACTGATGGATTGAACTTTGTACGCTGAACAGGGGATGCGCTTGGATGAAGACATTGATTGGTGCTGGAGATTTTTTAAGTGCAGACTTACTGTGTAGATTAGATGGCTTGTAAAACGTGTCATTTTTCCTATGTAACATGAGTTAAACCTAAATGAGTCAACTCGGGAAAATTCATCACTGCAACTTCCAAAAAGAGTTGACTCTTTGAAAGTTGCCAGCATTTCCATAGGAGAATTGACAACGTATCTTTTTTCCCATAGTTTACTTTAGATGGGAAAACATGCTCTTTTTTATTTAAACTCATGGTTAAATGGATGCCTGATGTTTACGTTTTCTTATACTTGGATCATTTTCATAACAGAGTTTATATTAGAGATAATAGATTCCAAATTGCTTAATTTTTAATTAAGTAATCAATTTTTTATAATCTTAGTTACTATTTTACTAATTTTGTTAACAAAATCTTCTTTATCTAGGCCTTCATGCCAAAATTTAATTATTAACTAAATATTTATGTGAATTAAAAATTTCAACTTATAATCTCTTTCTGACAATCAATTTTTTACTTATTTTCATAATTTATGAAAATTACAAAATATTATTAATAATATTAAAAGAATTACATTATTAAGTAAAATATGTCTCTAAAATTTACTTAATATTTAGTTATTATCAATAACATGAACATAATTATATTGATATTAAAATTAAATAATATTTTATTTATTTAAAAACATAATTTAAAAATTATAATAAACTAAACTTTTAAATTTAAGTTTCCTGATAAAGTTCGATATTGAAAAATGATAATTATACTATAAAATTAAATATATTTTTATGTTTAGCCATAGTATTTCTATTTTTCTCCTTTTATTTGTTGTGATCATTTATGTTCAAACTAAACACTGACGACGAAATTATAATACTTTGTATTTATATAAAAAAAACAAGAATTAAAATATTAACATAATCTTAATATATTGTTAAAATTGTCATAAACTAAGTAATTACATATTTATTGCTAACTTACTTAGTGTTCATGAATTAGCTTAAAAACATTAGAATATCTCATAATAGTTCAAAGGTCAAAAAATAGAAAATAAAACAAAAAGAATGAGGT
>JAOTJB010000006.1:34320255-34331273 GCA_027123815.1 Erythroxylum minutifolium | reverse complement strand
CATCTTAGACCTAAATCCACAAGCACTTCTTCAAGCGTCATTATGGATGAAAAATGTTGTACACAATCAAAATCATCAATGCTCTTCCACTGCACATGGTTTAGTACAAAATACTATTCGTATAATTCAACTGTGAAGGAAGCAGATCAAAGTTTCAGTTCTTTGAAAGCAGTGCAGCGTCAACCAACCAAGAGAAACAGCAAACTATTTTTAAAAGCTTAAAACTATAATATTACACTAAAACCTATTGTTTTCTTGTGCATTCCAATTGCTTGCCATCATGCTAGGCTCTGCAAGCCATTCCACCCAAAATGTTCTTATCAAAATTGCAGTTGTATATACCCTTTATTGCAACTACTGATAACTTTTCCACTTCAAAAATGTAAAGTTTGCAGAAAAATAAAGATCTCATCCTTAAACCATAGAGATAATGAAGTAGTGAGAAGAATATATACTTGGCATGTTGCAAGGGTATTTCTACAATTATCAAGACTGCAAAAGAAATCCCACCACATAAAATGTATAAGCTCCAAATTATTTGCATCTAAACTAGCAAAAGCACGAAACATAAATTCCTTTTAAGACTCGAAAAGTAAAAACAAATAGTTCTAGCAGTACCGCTCACGAAGAGATAGAATCATTGCAGTTTCTTCAACCTTTGTCCTGCATAATTGAACAAACAATATATTATCCTACATAACACATGCATGCTTCAGCAACTTACTGACACCACCCAATGACAAACTTTCACCTTCAGAATTCAGAAGAGGGAATATTAAATAAACTCAAGTACTGAAGCATCACAAGGACAAAGCCTTGATTTCTTGCAGAAGACATTCACTATCGCTCGAAAATGTGTGAACTTGAATCATACACTGAATGCATTAGCACTGCTCCCAAGCTCTTGTATTACAACGGTTTACTCTCCCTTACACCCATTTTTGTACATTTCAGCTTAATTGTACCGACAAATCCTAGTGCTACAATAGAATCGCAGACTTAATAATGCTTTTGCTTTTATACAAGTCAACAAATTTAGCACCTTTTTAGGGCCAAAGATGTCATCTTCGTCATCCTCAAGATCTCTAGAGCTCCGCTTAACACCTAAAATTTGCAAGCAAATCCACACCAAAAACAAAAAGTATGAAAATAAATCACGAAATAGCAGAATTAAAAAATAAGACAGAATTGACATAGTCATTCATAAAATAGAGAATAGAGAAAAAAACTGTACGCTTTGAACTGTGACCACCTGAAAAATCACCCCAAAATCATCATCATCCTGGAATTGCCAAAATTCGCAATCAAAAACCGTAAAATCGCAACACGGGAAAACTGAAAATGAGTCTGGGAAAAGTTACTTACATCGTCGAGATGGTTGTGAGAGGTCATTAGCAAACCCCTAACAAGAAAAGAATGGAAATTTTAAATCAAAATTTGGACTCTTGAGATTTTGTGAGGAGAGCGACAGGGCCTTTCTTCTTCCTCTCGTGTGACGCGGCAATTCTGAAACGAAGAGGAAGAAATTTCTGTGCGGATGGCTCCATGGAATCCAACTTAGAGACTCTGACGTGTCGGATGGTGGTTGGTGAAGTAGGAACACGGAGTAGTGTGGAGGACGAAGATGGACTGTATCTTAAGGGCCACGAGTTCTTGAGATTATGGTTCAGAAGAAATTATCATCACATTGTAACGATTGTGCTTGTAAAGATCAATTTCTCGACAAATGAGGCTCACCTCTATTTAACGATTATACAAATCCTTTATAAATTTTATTTTTGGTATTTTTTAAACATCAATCGGTTATTAAAATTTTCAATTATAATTTTTAACATTAATGATTCTCTTGTATGTATAAGAAGTTATGAGTTTTTATAAAAGATTCATTTGTTTAAGGTAAATAATTTTTCTATTTTAAACTTTTAAGATAATTAATTAATTTAACCTTTATTAATCAGCAAGTTCTCTTAAAATAAATAGATTAAATAAGAATTTTTATAATCTTTCAGATGAAATGTTAAATTTAGCTAGCAAATAAATAGGAGAAATATAATTTATTAGATTATTGATAAATATACGATGATAAATATAATCTTTAGATTGAATAATCATAAGAGTTTGCTAGAGTTTTTCTTAAAATAAAGTTATATCCAAAGTGTAATTGCATCTCTATATATTGCCTTTATATTGCCATCTTTACAAAAATTTCATTAGTTACATTTTTAATATTTAAATTAATAAGAGAAAAGGTCAATTACACATTATATTCTAATTCACTAATTTGCATAGATTAAAAGAAGCAAGTTCTAGCAAGGAAGATTGACTTTTAAAATTATTATAATCCCAAAATAGAACTGGATCAATGATTGAATCTGACAAACTTGTTCATTTTGAATGGGAACAACAGAGGAGGAAGAATTTTTTGAAATCCTTTTGGCAGTCCAAGTTTGAAGCAAGACTTTGATTAGAATATTGGATACTCGTGGGATATCTTCTGAAATTAAAAAAGAAAAAACTAGTCAGACATGGCAACGTGGAACTTTTTTTATTCATTTATTTTATATAAAAATGTTAGAAAATACTAGGAAATGGGGCTGCACTGCAGTGGATCTTTTAGGGTTGAGAAGATGACGATGAAGACAAACAACCTTTTATGAAAATCTTTGATCTTGAAGCACCTAATGCACAAAAGAAAGATTAGCAATCTATTGCTGTTTAGTACTTGACATGGATAATCATGCTAATGATGTAATAGCTAATCCAATAGTCTATGCATTAGGTAAGGCATCACAAAATGCAAACACTACACCAGCCTACATAATCCAATACATGCGATGAAACTGCCCTATTGTCGTGTCCCACTCTCCCGCAATTGCCTCCTAGTTTATGGGGCCCTTTTCAACTCCCAATTGATGGATGACACGTGAAGTGACGCTAATTAATTACCCTCATTAAAATGTAATCCAATGAATCCTTTGAGCTTGATCATCACATCATTGATGATAAAAGGTCGTTAATTTGTCATAATGATCGGTGGTTAAGTGTTCATAGTTTGTGTCGGCAATTGTTTTTTTTTCTTTATTAGCAACCCTTTATTCTTTCACATTCTTCCATTTAACAAAAGTATTTGATGCTTTGACTTTCTAATAATAAAAAATAAATATTTAATCCCACCAAAAGAAGAAAATAACAAGTGAATTCCACTCGATACATCCCTTGAGATTTGTTGTCGTTTCAGCCTCATAATCATAAATGGAGAAAAGGGTTGTTGAGATATTTGGAAAAACAACAGTTGCAGTGACTAGTGGTTAATTTTCATTGGTTAGGTAGCTCAATGGACTTGCTTAATGTCTAAAAAAAACCAAGTCTTACGGTGATAGAGTGGAGTTGTTGTGGACTTGGTAACTTTAATTCATTTAAGACTATAATTAACTTTATTGATTTCTCAACTAAGAAAATAAGATGGGATGTAAAGAATAATGATTAATGCCTTTGTCTCAAATTCAAAAACCCAATGAGAATGTCCTTTTTGTTCTTGATGCAATGCAAATTTATCTTGAAAGTAAGTATATGGACAAGATTGAGTAGTTAGCTAAAAGATCAATCAAAACAAACTTGTGATCTAGCATTCTAAACACTAGCTTAAGATACAAGTTAAAACCCTTAGCTTTTTGCATCATGAAAGGGTAAAATTTTCCCATCAAACAATATTAATGGTCGGTAAAAAAAGTGCTTTTCATTAATATATAGACTATGCTTATTAATATTAATCTAATTTAGAATTAAAAGAAATTAATTGTAACACATTAAAATATTTATAAATGAAATCAGTTTGAGAACATTTAAAATCTATTAATTAATTGATAAATAATTTGATCTATTAGTATAAATGCATTATGTTAAATAGAATATGAAACTTAGTTATTCAACTTTCAATCATCAAGTTTATCACATCACAATTGTGATGATCTTGAATTAGTTTTTATTTTTTTCCCACACAACAACTTTTGTAAGATTTCTTGATATTATATATATTAACTTAGTATTAAAAAACAGAAGAAAGAGATTTATTGAAGTGTCAACAAATTGATTCACACTCTAATTTAGCGTTAAAAAAATAGGCTGTACACTATAGTTTCTGCAACTATACGGTTAACGAGAGAAAGAAGGCAAAGTGAGGAAGATCACATGTGAAACAAGAAGGGAAGTGTCTCACCAAGTTGTGGCAAATCGATGAGTAGTGCTGGCAAGGTTGGAGACCGAGGCGGGGTCCCTAATGCATAGGTAGCCAGTTCATACCATTTACCTCCATTTTGGAGGAGTCAACGTCAGTGCTCTCTTTTAGTCCATCAATCCTCCGACAATGGCTATCCTTTTTCTCAAAGTGAAAGGATTGAATTTCTTGGCCATGTCGACCAAAACGAATTTGTGATCAATGACACGGCAAAAAGCACCCTTGTCTCCCAGCTCTCACCTCCTCCCTACATCATTTTTCGATCTTTGTTTTCTCATCATATTACATGTAATTATCACTTCTTCTTTTTTCTGTTTTCATTATATAAATGCATTCGTGTGGCTACTACATGGAGACATGATCAATTTGTTGTTGGATGATTTTCCTTTTGGGTGATTTTATGAGTTTGAAATGCTTATACTAAAAGCAAAAATGATGATTTTCCTCTTCTTTTTTTGGCATTTTATGCTTTATTCCAAAATCTTAAATTCAAATTCTCACAAAAAATTAATTTTATTAGACCCTTTGATACTTTTCTAATGAAACAAAGTAAAATTTTGAATTATTTTTACTAGTTTCTGATTAATACCTAATGGCATCACTAATTTGTGGAGAGAAAAAAGTGAGAAGCACACCAGTCAAGTTCAATTTTGTAACTCAGATAGATGTTACATGGTAAAGTATATATCAAAGCAATTGCAATAGCAATTACTTTTTCATATCAATAATTAGAGATGGGGTTTAGGTTATCATTAATTAAGATTTTCGCCACTTTAGTTTTATAGAGAATAGAGATAATAATCATTTCAACTCAAACGTCTAGTTAACAACCATGAGGATTCAATTCCAAGCCTCATGGCTGGGAGGACACGAACCTCGTGCAGTTAAATTAATGAATAGT
The DNA here is from genome assembly GCA_027123815.1 of Erythroxylum minutifolium. Lineage (NCBI taxonomy): Eukaryota > Viridiplantae > Streptophyta > Magnoliopsida > Malpighiales > Erythroxylaceae > Erythroxylum > Erythroxylum minutifolium. The sequence goes on along the minus strand of JAOTJB010000006.1, from coordinate 34,326,138 downwards.
ATTGTATAATATGGGAGTAAAATACGGGCAGGAGTAAGACTAAGTCGCAAGTTTAGGAATTGATTATCTGAATTCCTCTGAGAATTTTATGTCTTGACTGTGTAGGTTCCAAACTTCTGATTCAAGTCTCACTGCAGTTCATCTTCTTTCTTGTCTTGAGAATTCTGAAAATGGTGTGCGGCAGGAACATGTTGTCCCTTTCCTTTGAAGATGGAAATAATTAATGTCTCAAGAGATGATTACCTAACTATTATAGAGTGACATGATGGATTAATCGTGGCCATGTCAAACAGTCCAAACCACCAAGCATATCAGAAGAAATTGTATGCCTGTAATGAGATGCTACCATTTTCACAGGTCAAAAATTTCCTACCCGAAATAACAATCATCCATTGATGTGATCTTACCACAATTGCATTTAAAGATTTAATGAGATCATACCATTTTCACAGGTCAAAATTTTCTTACTTGAAAGAACAATCTTCCATTGATGTGATCTCACCACAATTGCATTTAAAGATTTAAAATTCAAAAATAGATATCCGGTTTTCTTTCCATTTCTCCTGAAAATATATCATAATCTCTTCTCAGCTTCCACAACAATAGAATTGAAGTCACTCAATGTGGAGAGAATCATAATTAATGAGAAAAGGGATACAGACAAACGGATGGTTCATTTCCTACAATCACAGAATATTATTATGAGAAATAAAACGCCAAAAAGAAAATGGTGTATTCCATAGTCACCAAGCTTAAAGAATGTGCTAGTCACTGGACCACATTTAGAAGGTGGTCTCAGCCAATCATTTCACCTTTTGTATAATAGGGTGCTGACATTCTGACATGTGATTAGTGTAATTACTAATTAGTCAAGATTGCTTGCCTAATGCAATCTTTCCACAACAACTATGAATCTCTTGCTTCTTCTAGTAATATAAATTTTCGTAAAGCGTCCAAGAATTGATATCTCAAAATCTTGTTGAACAAGTAAGATTTGAGCATTTCAAGGGTTTCCTATAATTCAATGTAAGACAATCCTTACAAATTATAAAGTTTAAATGACATGTGTATCTGTAATTTACAAACTATTCTTCATTTTAATATATATTGCTTTTTGCTTAGTGGTAATTAACTAATTATTTTTGACTAACTTGAAATAGGACCATGTCACGCATTTCAATATAAATGGAGTCCAGAGTAATCAATCATATAATATGGATAGTCCACCATATCAACATGTTGAATTGACAAAAACAGATTAATAAATATACTGTTGATATTAACCTAAAAATGGCAGAAGCAATTCTTGTACATGAAGGTAAAATAAAAAGAAATCGTACCATTTTTACAGGGTTCGGAAAGACTTTGCTTGTTAAATTGGTATGAGGAAGTGAACGAAAAGTTGAGAGATACCAATTTCCATATCCCAAGAATTCTTCTTCCTAATCACACACGCACATTTATATATATATATATGTACTACGTTCGTAGTCTCTGCGGTAAGCTGCTTCTCTTGTTGTCCAAGATTATAGACATCAACAACACCATCATGAAGGGAACTTTAAAGTACTTGGCAGGCATTGCAGGGCCAAGTGGTTATGGCTCCAATGCAACCGCTGAGCAAGTTACTGAAGGCCATGCTTTATCAGTCCCTCCCCATCTCACTGCTATTATCACTGGTTAGTTGCTAATTATCTCCACCATCAACTAAGATTGTACTGTAATCCAATGATATTATCTTTTCCTCTTGACCTTCAAAGCAGGTCTGGTGCATGCAAATGCCCTACCATGTCGTTTTTGCGTCTCAGATTTGAGTTACTTATTTCTTTGTTTCCTTCTTCTTCTTCTTCTGAGTGAATCGGATGAAAATTGTAGTGTTATGAATCAAGATACGGGTTTTATACCCAGACGATACACTCTTCTGCCTCCTATGGAGTTTCACAATTTAAATATGGTGTTTAGTTTTAGTTTTTGGCATCTCCAACATCATTTCAGTCTCGATATACTCTTCTGCCTCCTATGGAGTTTCACAAATATGGTGTTTACTTTTAGTTTTTGGCATCTCCAACATCATTTCAGCCTGTTCTCCTCACTTTCTTAAAAGCATAAGAGTCTAAGGTAGGTTAATCAAGACATCTCTTCACTCTCTGGTTCATTCTCCCAAAAAAAAAAAAATCTGATCGGTTCATGATAATCAAACATTAAGATCCTACTTTAGCCAAGTAAAAACAACATCGGTACCCTTCTGCCTACAATCTGCATATTCCACAGAATGCTTATTTTATTCGTGTCTCTTTTTGGTTTGGTTAAGATATGGTAGATTTGTCTCTTCTGAGCACCATATCCTCCCACAAACTCATCGCTTGTTTCTGGTCCTCATTTCGAAACTTACCATACTGTGCAAATTTATTACTATAAAACTCATCAAAATTACCACCAACACTCACGATTCAAGATGAGAATTAAAATTCTTGCAACATCTTTTACTCGTTAAAAAGGAAAAGCAGAAGTCTTTCCGTGGACAAGCTAAATACTTGTGGATTGTTACATGAACTAATAAAAAGGGATTCATATATATTGTTTTTCCGTAAATTATATACAAGTGAAGAAGTTTCGTCCTAATCCCTTGAAGGTGCTACATCGGGCATTGGAGCTGAAACTGCAAGGGTATTAGTTAAGAGAGGAGTTAGAATAGTTATGCCTGCAAGGGATTTGAAGAAGGCAAGTGAAGTAAAGGAGATGATACAAAAGGAGAATCCAAACGCAGAGATCATAACAATGGAAATTGATATGAGTTCACTTGCGTCAGTCAAGAGATTTTGTTCCGACTTTCTTGCTCTTGGACAGCCACTTAACATCCTCATGTGAGTATACATAATTTATGACATTGAACTTCATTTCCCTCTTCACCAACAAGTTGATGTACAATGTTTGTTTAGATATTGATAGTAGAAATTGGCTTCTCTTTTTCAGAAATAATGCTGGTATATACTCTAAGAATTTAGAATTCTCTGAAGACAAGATTGAGTTGACATTTGCTACGAATTATTTAGGTATGTCTTAATTTTATTTTTTAATTTATAAAATTTCCCAAAATTAGGAAAATATTATTCCAACTCTATTTCTTCCCTTTTGAATATTCATAAATCAAAACGACACCCAAAAATCAAGGTAGGGAAAGCCATGATTTTGGTGACAATGACAAGAAGAAAAGTTCGCTATTCACTTTGTTGCTTTCCCACCATAGTACACAGAGATACATGCATGTGGTGCATAATTGCAAATAAAACTTGTCATCATAGTCTTTAGCTGAATAAAAAAGGGATATAGATTGCGGAGAACTTAATTTTGATGATTGTGAAAACATAAATTAGTAAAATCAGACACTATCTATTCTACACGATAAAACGAGAGTCTATAAGGCTTTTATAGAGGATAGACCACCGTAAAGATGATGGCCTAATTTGCACAAGTCTTGGAATTCTGCGTGCAATAAGAGAAAACAACATTTTTATCTTTTTATTTGTTCTTTAATTATAGCAGCAAGGTGATATTTTGCTTCTAGAAAAGCAAAGGGAAAGTATTTTGTTCAAATTTGTTAGTGTTGTCGGTCATGAATATTGCAGGGCACTTTTTGCTGACAGACTTGCTAATAGAGAAAATGATGGACACAGCAACAAGGACAGGGATTCAGGGAAGAATAATAAATCTATCTTCTGTGGTTCACAAATGGGTGAAGAGGGATCAGTTTTCATTCAACGAGATGCTAAGTCCAACCAAGTATGACTAATCTCTTTCCTTAATTTGTCCACCTTCCACTGCTGTTTTAAGACATTAATGAGTTGCAGCTTTACTTTTTCAGATACAATGGAACAAGTGCATATGCTCAATCCAAATTGGCCACCATATTGCATGCCAAGGAAGTTGCAAGGCAGCTGAAGGTGAAATTTCACAATGTTTTCACTTTAGAATTCTAAATTCCGTATGCCATCACATCAACTGTAGTCAGATATAATTAACTGCAAAAATCTTCCGTGTATTACATTGTTGCTTTTATTTTTCTCTTTCTCGAAAACTCTCATGTTTTGTTCTTCTGACAACATTTGCAACGTGAATGAAAAAATAGAAAAGAAAAGTTCTGCAGATGACAATCATTTGGTTGCCTGACAAGGAAAATATTGCAGGCAAGGAATGCAAGAGTGACGATAAATGCTGTCCACCCAGGCATTGTAAAGACAGGAATCATCAGGGCTCACAATAGTTTTGTCACAGGTACAAATTCTTTTTTCCCGCTTCGGAACATTAATTACTACAAACTACCAGTGACCGTGTGTATCAATTCCGTCTTTTATTTCTTCTGGACATTTATCTTCAAGAAACTTTTGTATGCAGACTCTTTGTACTTCATTGCTTCCAAGTTACTGAAGACTACATCACAGGTCTGTCTACATGTCCCTTGTCACTTCTTTAAACCAAGAGATTCACATTAGGAGAGAAAGAGACAGGACTTGCCTAGTTATTTGGACTGTAGTGTTGTAGTACTTAACAGTGCATGAAATGTGCGTCCTTGCAGGGTGCTTCCACCACTTGTTACGTTGCCATGAGTCCACAAGTTGAAGGCACCAGCGGCAAATACTTTGCAGACTGTAACGAAAGCAACTGTTCATCCCTGGCAAATGATGAAACTGAGGCATACAAACTTTGGAGGCAGACCCGTGCTTTGATCCACAGAAGGTTTCATTCACCACCAGCTTGAATTATGTTAACCAAAGTACAAATCTAGGAATTATGTATATATGCAGGTTATAAACCTTTCCTTTTTGTCTTATATGGGTGTAAGGCATTTTACGATAAAATATCTTAACTCACAAAGATAGGATTCACATGTAAAATAAAAAGGGTCCTTTCCCTTTTGGCCTTTTCACGCTGTTCCTTACAAACTTTGATCTTACTAAAATGAAAACCTTTCAAATCTCTAATGACGTCTCAATTCAACATTGTTGTTTCCGAGTCCACTGATCAAGGAAAGACAACCAAAATCGACCTGTTTTAATGGTAATACTAGAAAATAGGAGTGATAATGTTGAATAATTTCGACTTTTCAGCAGATTTTACGGTAAAGCTCTTAGTTTATGTTTTTTAATATATGTTTATTTGAATTTGAAAGTATTTCTTGAAATTTTAGATAATGTTTGTTGTTTGTTGAATTAAGGAATAATTATGTAATTAGTAGTTAAAATTTTTATGTTTAAACGTCTCTCTCATGTCTTGCATTTAATTAGATTGATGAAATGAAATTCAATATGTTGAGGGGAAACTTCATTCTTCAATTCTCTTCCTGTTATGCTATCAGAGCATTCCTTTTAAGAAAATGTGAGCTTTATTTCTCAGTACATTCGTCAGCTTAAACACTTGAAATTAATTAAGAGTATAAATACTTGGTAATTTAAATACAGGTGAGTTTATGAGTTAGTTCAAAATGGTATCAAGCAAATTTTGTGCCTACTTCGTCTATTCTTATAGAAAAAAATTATCTATTGTAGATTGTTAAGATGAAATCATACATAAGAGCATTGGGTTTGTTTGAGATTATTGAAAGTGAAGCTCATCTAACTTCCTTTCCGCAAAATTCAATATTAGCACAAATCAAGAAACATGAAGAATATTTGATTAATGACTTAAAGCATTCACTTGCATACAATTACTAGGGCAAATCAAAAAATATGAGGAATATTTGATTAAAGACCTAGATCATTCATTTGGATACAATGCAAATCAAGCATGAGACAAATTAAAGGAAGAATTTGAAGGTAATGGAAAAGTAAAAATTTGTAAAGATGCCCTCTCTTAAAAGAGAATTTGAGATATGGAAGATAAAAGATA
>JAOTJB010000006.1:34282689-34294040 GCA_027123815.1 Erythroxylum minutifolium | reverse complement strand
TAGCTAAGTGGAGAAAGATAACAAGCATCTTCAATTAATGGGAGCCCAAAATCATCATGATTCAAGTGGAGAGAGAGACAACTTGTAGCTAAAAATCTTGAAGCAAGTTGAGAGTGGATTGCTTCTTCCTTAACCTTTCCTGTGATTTGACTAAAATTTTGTTCCAAGAGGATGATTACTTGTACAAGTAAAACTTAGTAATTTATTTGTTTTTGTTGCCTATAAAAGAGTGTAATGAAGCCTTATTATAGTCAAATGTTTTAGGATTGAATTATAAACTCTCCTCTCCTCTTCTCTCCCTCTTGGGTGTTGTGACATTTGATATCGCACACAGAGTACTTTCTAATCATGTCATGACTAAGGAACGGAATTAGAGGATCTATAAAGCATCTCCTCTTACCAAAACTTCATTTTTGAACTAAAAAAAGGAGATTTTGAACAAGGGATAATATTTCATCTTAGGCCCCTTCTATATAATGTATGCTCATTCTCACTCATTGGATATTCACTTTTGTATGTAGAAACTGATAAAATCATACAATAACACTCCCCGTAAAGGATTTTATGATCATGTAACGCCCTTGCATGCTAAGACCAAATCAAAATTTCTTCCTGAAGATTCAGATGCACTTGGACAAACTAAACCAAAGCTTATAAGTATAACCTTTTTTATAAGCCACGTCCTTATAAAAAATAGATTCTTTTAAAACCATAATTTTAGTAGGGTATATAAAGGATTTATTAACACCCTACCTTCAACTCAAGTTTTATGTAGCTCAGTGATATCAGCAACACCGGGTTTCGGCCTTGGTATCCACCACATCGGGAGTTCGAATCTGTGAAAGATAAAAGGATTTCGGCCGTATATTGTGGGGCCTTTTAGGGTTCACATCGGCGCGGAGTATATAAAGGATTTGGTGACGTCCTACCTTCAACTCGAGTTTTGAGTAGCTCAGATATAAAGGATCTGGTAATGCCTTACCTTCAACTCAAGTTTTGGGTAGCTCAGTGGTATCAGAGCCACCAGGTTTCGACCTAGGTATCCATCACATCGCGAGTTTGAATCCCTGAAAGATAAAGGGATTTCAGTCGTACGTTGTGGGGCCTTTTAGGCTCGCATTGGTGCAGGGGTATATAAAGGATTTGGTAATGCTTTACCTTCAACTCAAGTTTTAGGTAACTTATATAAAGGAATTGGTAATGCCCTACTTTCAACTCAAGTTTTTGGTAGCTCAGTGGTATCAGAGCCACTAGGTTTCGGCCTGGGTATCCGCCACGTTGCGAGTTCAAATCCTAGAAAGATAAAGGGATTTCGACCATAAGTTGTGGGATCTTTCGGGGCCCGCATTGATGCGGGGGTATATAAAGGATTTGATAACACCCCACCTTCAACTCGAGTTTTGGGTAGCTCAGTGGTATTAAAGCTAGGTTGCTTCTTGCCCGATGTGGTATCAAAGCCATCAATCGTTTTTAGCTGGTGGCAATATAGATCCATCGTCGGATCTTTACCGGGGGTGAGAAATTGTCTTACGTGACGGTGTTATAACCATCTTTATATCTTGACAGATAGTAACATTGTATCTCAGTAAAGAGTTAGTGAGCAGGGAGAGAATTATAAGATATGAAAACACTATCTTATGACCATGTTCATTTATCTTCTAGTTTTTCTATGCCTAGTTTACCTTCTAATATTAAGCGTGTGTTATTAAATTAAATAGAAAATCTAGTAGAAATTACCCATGTGCCTGTAGAAAATCATGTTTATGAGTCTTCTTTACCTTTATTCAGTCCGTACAGTATATATTCTCGTGATCGTTTTTGGACAAGGAGTATTTGTACCATCTTGTTTACTTCAAGGCCTAAAGTAAAAGAAATCATCCAAAGTTTCAGATTGGAATAGTGTGGTCTTAGATCTACAACAGTAGAACAATACGTGAAGCTTGAAATACCAAAGGAGTTGATTTCTCTTTGGAGAGAGCACAACCATACACTTCTTCATATAGGGGTTATATGCCTTGTTCTCACACTTCATGGAAGAAAGGGAATACTTGCTACAGCCAGGATATCTCTTCTTGACACTGCCTACACAATGTATCAAAATGCTTGATTGGTACTTTGCTGATAACTCTCAACAATGGAAGTGTTATACTGACGATAGCACATGATTTCAACATCAGGTTGGATGATCCCATTTTATCTGATCGACTACAAGTTTAGATCCATATCACTAGAGAATATTAAGATCCTAGAGCCGTAATGGCTACTTTATGTCACTAGATGATCTATCATCTGTAGAATCATGCTATGGACCTCAATTTTCCAAATTCTACTTCGAATACTCTTTACATGGTTACTGATGATCATATTACTATCATCTGGATCCCGAAGCAACTACCAGCAGTGGAGCTTGAAAAGTTGATGCCTACTGAATGGATCACCAACTAACAAAAGATGTTCCATGTGCCTCATCGACACTATTTTCATACAACAACTCCACCGATTCTGAAGACCCTCACAGATGGTACTGTGAAGTCCATCTACATAATGCCCAGTAAAGATTCGGCTAGTTCTTCAACCCTAAGAGGGGGTATATTTATGATCCAACCAGTATTTTCACATGAGGAAGGTAAATCTGGTCCTCCAATCCATTATTTCAAATCTAACAGAGATCCATTTTATGTTAGCCAACATCGTGGACATTTTGTATGGGATGTTAACCCATCTATGTGCTAACTCGATTGTGAAGTCTATCAACCCTGAGTCAGATAGTGACGATGATGATGATCATTATCAAAAATGAAGGAAGAAGAAAAAGCCAAAACCTAGATGCAAGCCTTCGCAACAATATCATCCATACAAGGATGATGTAGATCCAGATTCTTCATCTAGATTACTCAGATCTCATGATCTCAGCAACTCTAATGTTTAGAATGTTGAAAGGTTTTGACCCAAATCTCTGTGAGAGATGTTGAAATCGTCTTCCTGTTACACAAAGCCAGTCATTCCTGTTATGACTCCTACTATTATTCCGTGAATTATGGTATTACCATATGAGGAAGACTTTCCTCCATTACACAAGAGTATTGATGAATCGACAAGGGTTATCTCTAACCCGTATATCCGAGCTTCAGGAATAACTTCACAAGGAACATTTACGTCAAATTCATCAGATGAAGTCCTGAATTGGCAAACACAGAATGCAGTAGAACAGAACAGAGTTCTACGAAGAATTGATTCTAAGCTTGAGGGAATCAGTCAACAGACACATGCTACTCATTAAAACATTGACGCAGTCTCTAAACAGGTCTAACAAATGTATCACTCTTACAAAGCTCAAATCAAACAACTTGATACTGAACTTTAGCATTACATTGACATGCATTATATGGGTCCTAACTTCGACAACAAATGTAGAGAAATCGATAAGATACAAGGAATTGTATGACAAATGGAAGTTAATATACAATCTACATAGTCTAAAGTTGTATATGGCTCGTCCTCTTCAGTATTTCCACATACTCAACCAATATATGATTCTTCTATGTATGAGAAGTATCCAGAGGAAATTGACTATTCAAAGGTATTCAAGTTCAATTATCCTTTGATTAAGAAGTACATACAACCTCAGACAGCTCAAGCAAAACAGACAGTTAAAGCAAAGTCAACAAAGTTGAAATCTAAGCCTAAGCCTAAAAAGGTTCTTGAGCCATCACCTTCATACTCAAAACCTGAATCGGTTAACTAGTGGAGTAAATCTGTATAGATACGAACACCTTCAGAATCTCCACCAAAGTCTCATCCTTCTACCTCTATTGAGAAGAACAAAGTATCCATGACAGAGTTCATCGCAACTCTTAAGACTATGAATGCGATAGAACAATCTTCTCAATCAGATCAATTAGATAAATCATCAGACACTTACCTAGAGCCTCTAAGATCTCCGTAGGCACAATAAGTTATTCTGAAACCTCCATTCCTAAGACTTAAGCTGATATGACAATTTCTGAGGAACCAGAAAGCAGTTTAGCCTAGCTAGCTGATCTTTCAGAATTATCAAAAGTTCTGATGACTATGCCTAAACCAACTGAAGTTGATATTGAACCTGAGATTAGTGAAGCAGAATCCACAGGTACTGAACCTTTCAGACCTGCAAGAGCACCACAAGCTGAGCCAACTGCACAGGCTACACAGACCAAGCCATCTTTTGGACCTTGGTTTACTTTTGATGATCTTTCACTAAAGAAATGGAGAGATCGACTGTAGGAATTTGGTGCATAAATAGATCTACAGATGAATAGACCTAATCGTCCCTTACCAGATATTTTGTCTGAATTCACTTCTCTTTCACTGGTACTTTACGAGAATGGTGGCAAAGTATTTCTGAATATCAACATATGTAGTATATCCAATCACTACAGTCAGAGCCCTTCTTGGAATTATTCATAAGGAATTCATTAGTGACTTTGAGTTGATTGATAAACAGATCCGTCAGGAGTATTTTGTAATGAAATGTTGTTCACTTGACAAGCGTGATATCCAGAAACATTACAAATGTATGACGGAAAGGTAGTATCTTTTGAATGGATGGAATGATGTTAATCTTCGATATACTTTTATCTCATCCCTTCCAGATCAACTGCAACCAGAGTTACAAAGGACCATAACTTATTTGCAAAGAAATATGGCTAATATATCTCTTGGAGAAATCTACCAGCTTACTCTCGCGTCTCTTGATAAGTTTTGTGACCAACATACCTTATTCAAGAATATCATTAAGGTGGTCCTAATCCCAAACAGGCTTATAAAAAGCCTTACCTACAGATCAAGTGCAAAGATCAAAAGACTTGTGAGTGTCATAGCAAGAAGAAAGCTCATCTTCAACAAGTATACCATAAAAGAAAGTTCCACAAGAAGATGGAAGGCTACAAGTCTTTACGAAGAACCTACGGCAAAAAAAGAAGATTTGTGTTGTTCTTTAAGAAGTCCTCTCATCGACAGAAAGCTGATCAATGTTTTCTTTGTGGACAACCAAGACACTTTGCACGTACTTGTCCTCACAAAACTAATAAGGATATCAATTTATTGAAGCATATGGAATCAGATTTGCCTATTCATCCTTCCAATAACTTTGAAGATCTAATTGAGGAATAATCTCAAGAAGATGAGGACACCAAGTTTGTTGTTTCTGTTACGACTATAGATGATGAATCATCAGATGATTGACTATATATACTATAGTAACATACATGGATGAAGTTAGATCATACTCCAGTTCAACGACCATATGTCCAGATCCAACTCTTTCAACAGGACAAATATGATCGACCCATCAAAGCTATTAGGTTTATGGATACTGGATCCAGCCATACGATCATAAAGCCCAACATTTTACCTTCTACAGCATGGACCTCACATGATGAATATTTTACAGCTGTAGATGGAAATTCTTTTAAGATCAGGCTTATCACAAAGAGAAAGATCGGAATTTAATTCTTTCCACAGTGTACAATGTGGACTACGATACTTGGACTTAAACAACTACCTGGCCCAGATGTTCTAATTGGTATGGATGTTTACAGTAAAGTCTCACCTTTACAAATCCTACCCATAGGTCTCAGGTATTGCTCATTCTTTAGTCTATACACTGACCTTAAGACTCTGAAAGCTGCACATCCGGAAAAGCTTTTTGAAGCTTTAAAGTTTGCACTAGATGAGTGTGCTATCAAACCACCCACAAAGAAGCAATGGGCTTATCTATCAGACCAAACCCATAGCAGAAAGAGATTAGTGGAATCTGATAATGCAAGACAATTGTTACACTACTTGTCAGCATATCCTTGAACAGCTTCTGCTACAAACTTATCTCATCTACTTCAACAACATCCACCATGACCACCAGATACTTTTTCCCACTATAAATTCTTTCTTCGAGGTCATCACCTTACACTTACTCTTACATCTAATTTTTTTCTCTCTAATTCTCTGCATTATTTTATTCCTTTGTCTTGGTTAATGGAGTTTCCCAGGTTTGCAAAATACAAAAAAGAGTTTCCTCCACTGTTTCCTACTACTCCTAAGAATATTACAAAGCTCTTCCCTCTCTTTCAATAGAGTTTGTTTTATTACCTTCATCTTGTTCTTATTCAGTTTGATATTTCTCCAGCTTTGAGTAATTTTGATGTTCTTACTCCATATAAGTTAATGTATCATATTTATGATGCTCTTCATGATGCCACCTTGTGGCATCTTTGGTCTTTGTCAGCTTTATATGCTTGTTCAATTTCGTTATCACCACTTCATGTCTATCGTTATCTTTCTTATCCTACAAATGCTAACTCACTGTTATGGACATTCTTGGAATGGTTCCAACCACTCTCTAAATGGCGTATTGACATTTCACAAATTCTAACTCATCATCATTATGAGACACTTCATTAACTGATCGGAAAGCTTAAGCTATCTACATCATACATTGTCCCTACTGTATGAGTGCCACTAGACAGCTGTGCACAATAAACCACATTTAGCACTGGCGCACTACTCTTGATTGGTCTACTGAATCTACTCAACTAATAGATGAATTACATTATTGCCTAGACCAATTCAATCAGTTTCCGAACTCATCTCCTTCAGATGTTTGCACCTCTCTGGGACTATACTTTGGAGAAACGATTATGTTTGCACCAATTATTCCCCCATCAATTGATTAATGGACATCAGTGAATTCCTCCAATATCATTAATATTTAAGCTGGTAAAGTTCCATGTCCAACGTATTGCCACTATACAGTCTCAGGTAAACCATCTAGTCCAATTTAAGAGCCTAAACAACAGCCCAAGACTTGCTCAATGGGCTGCCCATGATATCGGCTATATTCTCAAACAGATTGATAATGACATGGCCTTGACAGATGATGATCATGACCTCACTTTATCTCTATAAATTAAGACACGACTTTTGAGGAGTAACGTCTTTTTAGGAGTTTGTCTTTTTCCTTTGGAGTGTTTTGATAAAGAAGAATCTTTGTGGCCCAGAACCCACTATTCACGATTCCTTCTTATCATGAAGGCTTGCATCTGGGTTTTGGCTTTTTCTTCTTTCTTTGTCTTTGATAACGATCATTATCATCGTCACTATCTGACTCAGGATTAAGATATACTTCACAATCGGGTTCACACATAGATGGGTCAACATCTTATACAAAATGTCCACGATGATGGCTAACATAAATTGGATCTCCGTTATATTTGAAATAATAGATTGGAGGACCAGATTTACCTTCCTCGTGTGAAAATATGGTCTGGATCATAAATATACCCCCTCCTGGGGTAGAAGTGTCAGCCGCATCTTCACTAGGTTTTGTGTAGATGGATTTCACAGTACCATCTTTGAGTGTCATCAGAATCGAAGGAGTTATTGTATGAAAAAAGTGTCGATTAGGGGTGTGGAACACCTTTTGGTAATTAGTGATCTATTCAGTAAGCATTAACTTTTCAAGTTCCACTGCTGGTAGTTGCTTCGGGATCTAGATGATAGTAGTCTGATCATTAGAATAATCAGTAACCATATAAAGAGCATCTAAAGTAGAATTTGGAAAATTAAGGTCCATTGTATGATTCTGCAGACGATAGATCATCTGGTGGTGTAAGGTAGCCATGATGGTTGTTGGATCTTGATCTGCTCCAGTGATCTGGATCTAAACTTGTAATCATTCAGACAAAGTGGGATCATCCAACTTGATGTTGAAATAAGGTGTTGTCATCAGTATGACACTTCCATTGTTGAGAGTGTCCAGCAGGGTAACAATCAAGGCATTTTGGTACGTTGTGTAGGCAGTGTTAAGAAGAGATATCCTGGTCGTAGCAGGTATTCCCTTTCTTCCATGAAGTGTCAGAAAAAGGTGTATAGCCCCTACATGAAGATATGTATAATTGTGCTCTCTCTAAAGAGAGATCAATTCCTTTGGTATTTCATGCTTCACGTATTGTTCTGTTGTTGTAGATCTGAGACCACACTGCTCCAATCTAGAACTTTGGATGATTTCTTTGACTTTAGGACACAAGATAGACAAGAAAGTACGAATACTCCTTGTCTAAGAACGATCACGAGAATATATACTATACAGACTCAACAAAGGTAAAGAAGACTCACAAATAATTTTCTACAGGAACATAGGTAATTTCTACTAAGTTTTCTATTTTATTTGATATCACACACTTAACACTAGAAGGTAAGCTAAATATAGCCAAACTAGAAGATAAATGAACAGGGTCATGAGACAGTGTTTCCATATCTTATGGTTCTCTCCCTACTCGCCAAGTCTTTACTAAGATACAATGTCATGCTTCTCAAGTGAACAACATTTCATTGCAAAATCAAAACTTGAGTTGAAGGTAGGGCGTTACCAAATCCTTCATATACCCTCGCGCCAATTCAGGCCCCGAAAGGCCCCATAATGTACAGTTGAAATCCATTTATCTTTCAGGGATTTAAATTGGCGACGTGGTGGATACCCAGGCCGAAACCTAATGGCTCTAATACCACTGAGCTATTTAAAATTCAAGTTGAAGGTAGGGCATTACCAAATCCTTTATATACCCCCGCGCCGATGCGAGCCCCAAGAGGTCCCACAACGTACGAACGAAATCCCTTTATCTTTTAGGTATTTGAACTCACAACATGGTGGATACCTAGGCTGAAACCTGGTGGCTCTGATACCACTGAACTACCTAAAACTCGAGTTGAAGGTAGGGCGTTACCAAATCCTTTATAATACCATTGAGCTACCCAAAAGACGTCTTAAGAGTATTATAGCATCAAATCCCAAATATACCCCCGCCTCTGTAGCCCCGAGAGGCATCCAGTGTATGGCTGAAATCCCTTTATCTTTCTGGGATTCGAACTTATGACATGGGTAAACCCAGGCCGTAACCTAGTGGCTATGATACCACTGAACTATCCAAAATTCAAGTCGAAGGTAGGGTGTTACCAAATCCTTTATATACCCCCGCACTGATGCGAGCCCCAAAAGGTCCCACAATGTACGATCGAAGACTTATCTTTGTATAAGGATCATGTGCTTTAAAAAATATCAGTCCTATGATCTTGTTTGAATTATAAGTTATACGAGAAAAATTTGTCAGCTTAGATTCCTAAAAGGCAAGTCTTAAGAGTTGACACCCATTGAGAAGAAAGAGCTTGTATCTCAGTTAACATATCTAGAGTCTTAACTATAATCTTCTTTGTGTATCTTAGAACTCTCATAGAGGTCTACTCTATCATATCTCTAATGGTTTCTTGTTATCCCCGTAATTCTCTGACTAGGATTCCTAAATGGTAACTCAATAGAAATAACAATAATAAAAAGAAGAATAAAACAATATATCGTTGAGTTGCATGCATTTTTAATAAAGTAACTTAGTCCTATTTGGCATGAGTATGACTATTTATTTATTTATTTATTTATTTATTATTATTATTATTATTATCATCTTTATTTATGTACATAATAAATTACTTAATGAATTAACAATTAAAAATTATATATTTCAAATAATTTACTTAACGAATCTTTTATATAAATTTTAATAATAAATTTGAGTTGCTTTGTACTTAAAAATTTTAATTTATTTTTAATTTCAACATATTATCTTTTTTAAAATTTTAAGTCATTTCCAAAATTAATAAAATAATATTAATATGATATAATAGAAAACATAAATATCTTTTATAGTCTTAAAAAAATCGATGTGCACTCATCTTGTATTCAACTTTAATGTAATGTTTCTAAGGATGGCAATTGGCCCAGCTCGGGTCAACCTGATCTCATATTTTTTAAAGAAATTTTAATAAAACAACGTCATTTTTGACAAAACGATCTCGTTTTGTACTTTCCTGTCGGGCTATGGGTTGGGACAATTCCTACCCGAACTAGACCCATGACTTCATCGTGCTAATCAATCGCGACTTGTGGTTCGATTATCCCAGGTCAAATCAAACTGAACCAAATTGGGCCATATTTGTTATCCCTAAATATTTCTTGTAAGCGGCATAGACAAGAATGTTATCATTGTATCTCCATCATCAGCTTCGGGTCGGGTCTCAAAAGTGATCATGTTGGGGGATCGCTGGACCATTTGCTTACGGACCAAAGATGCATGCCTAATCCACGCCTACTCACGAAACTTGGGAGTTGGGCCTCTAACCTATTCACTTACAATAAGCCTCGCAAACCTGTTGAAAAAGGACCAGACAATCATGTTTTCAAACTTTAAAGAAGGTAAATTTAATTTTGGGTGAATTGTAAAGCAAAAAAAAAAAAATCACCTTTACTTAATTTTTTAAAACTAACTTTAAAATATTTAATTTTTTATTTTTTATAAAAATATCTTAACGAATAACGTTGTTGAAGTTAATTTAGGATATATACGTAATATCCTAAATTAAAATTTTCTTTTCTCATATAATTACTAAGTAGGATATTTTTTATTTAATAAAAATATGTTAAAATTTGGTACCAAAACTTCAAAGATGTAGTCTCTACCTTATATTATGTACACCTAATTTCTAATTCTCCATCTAAAATTTGAACCTTATTTATGCTCGATTGTATTTCTACTTTTATGTTTTACCCTTGTCTCACTTCGTATGTTTTATTGATTTCTTAAAAAAATTTGAGTTGGTACTGTAAAATTGGATAAAGATTTTTTTTATATTACATAAATGAGAAAAGTGTTGTGATGTTTAGATTAACACATGAAGTGGTAGATAAAATGGTACGAAAAGGGAAAAGGAATAATAATACGAGCAAACAAAATCTCTTTCAATTGTTTTTTTCTTCCTTAAAATGTATCATAAAATTGCGTTTTATCATTTGAGCGACATAAATACTTGTAAGTTGGATAGAGTATTGTTTAGAGCGTATGATTAGGTTAATGTACACTGTTTAAGTATTCCTGGCAAAACCTTCTTCTTTTCTGAAAGTCTTTAAGAAGAGAAAAGAAGCAACGGGTTATACCAATGAGAGTCGTCTTTCTTGGCCGTGTTTGGTTCATAGCTGATCAGCTAATTTTTAGCTGATTAACTAAAAATAACTGTTTGACTTCATCAACAAGCTATTTATTTTGTTTGGCTGTTAGCTGGTTGGGTTGGCTTATTCAACCCAACCAGCTAAAAATAAAAAGCTGCTTGTAAGCAGCGTTTTGTGGCAATCAGCCACTTACTTTTCTTATACTGTCGATTTTGTCCTTAATTTTTTTGCCAACCTTTGTGACCGTCTCTCTCGTTTTCTCCAGACCAAGGATTTGCTGCAGTTGAACAAGGAAGTATGTTGTCTCTTGTTGCATTAATTT
>JAOTJB010000006.1:34266253-34282589 GCA_027123815.1 Erythroxylum minutifolium | reverse complement strand
TTCTTATATTTTTAAAAATTAATTTCTTGTATTGAGTCACTTATATATGAATATTAAATTTTAATAATAAAACTATATCGTTAAAATTTATATATATATATATTTTATGCTGTCGATTTACCGGGGTCCTTTTTTTCTTTCCCTTATAGTTTTTTTTTCTTCGCCTAGGGCCTATAAAATATTAGGAACGACCTGTGTGTAGTCGATAGGTATTTAGTGTCACCTAATTCTTTCATTATCGCTTTGGTTTTTCCTTTTCTGAGAACTAAAGGCCAAAAAGAGGATGTCTATGAACCTCAAACTTTGTTTCGACTACTTAACTCTAATATTAATTATTAAATAATGATAGAGACTAAAGTCTTAACAAATTGAAAAACGTGGGTGTGATTACCATCTGTTCCCACATTGTAAAATGAGCATACAAGGGCCTGGAGATGCTCGACATGAATTGCCCCTTGAGGATGTTCAATAGCTAGAACTAATTCCTTAGACACCAAAGTTTCCAAGAGTTTGGATCCTCTCAATAGTGTTACTTTATCCAATCATGTTCAATGTTTAAAACGACATTATTTTAACCATTTTAGAGATTGTTTAATCATGTTTAATGTCGGACATTATTTTGGGCATTAAGTAAGATTGGACATTTTAATATTGAATAGAGGATTGTCATTGAAGTTTTCAGGGGTCTTATTAATTGATTTTTCTCTTTCCTACACTCTGAATAGAATAAAAGCCAAGCCTCCATGTGTAAAGAGTTCATAAAACTAGGACCTTTCTCATTGAAGTCCTAATCAACTTCTACTTCTATAAGCCGCCTCACAATATTGACCAATATCTTGTCATTCCCTCACCTAAATCTTAAGTGAGGATGTCAATTCTAGCTTAACCTATTCAGTTCGATTCGATTGTTATCCCGAATTGATGATATTATATGTACAGGCCGGTCTGAACCGTTATTTCAAAAACAATGTCATTTTATTAAAAACGACATTTTTGACATTTTTTAAATATATATATAGATATATAAAAGATAGGTTGAGCCCACCTGTTACTCGTTCTAACCTTTATGTTATCATACTGTCTTACTAAATTTTGATTTTCCCATGTTTTCAATAACCCACAACTAATTCGTCCTATCATTTAATCTATATATATATATATAAAAGATAGACCGGCCAGCCTTTGGCTCATCTAAACCTTAACCTTATCACACTGCCTTAATAAATTTTGATTTTCCCATGTTTTCAATGACCCACAACTAATTCATCCTATGATTCAATCTTGATTTCTCTTCTTATTCTTCTTTTGATCGCATCATGATCTCCTTGAAAAGGAAAACATTTTTCATTTTGACTTTTATTAAGTACACAACAATTGACCGTTGAAAGCATATACTGTTTTTGACTTTTATTAAGTACACAACAATTGACCGTTGAAAGCATATACTAAGTCTAAATACAAACTCCAATTTGGTAACACACTCTCGTCTTTTCTACGAAGGTCGCCAATCAAAGGAGTGAATAAAAAGTCCTCACTAATGGTAGACTTTAGTAGGATGTGTTGGCCGGATACCAATCCATGAATTTCAAGAATAAGAGACTACTGAGAACTGGTAAGTCATGCCAGAATACTCAACTCACTAGGAAGCCCTGAAAACAAAACCAGAAGACTTAATAATGGAACCCAAGTACAAAGGTGGGTGTCTATACACTAGGTACGGATGACAAATATGGCCGCATTATTCGGTTTAATCTTATTTCGGCCTGAATTGATCAAATCGTGGGCTGCGATTATTTAGCCTGTTCGGACCATGAGTTATTCTCGGGTTGGGACTGTCCCACCCAACCCAGCCTATGATTCGATAAAAAAAGGGTACAAAATTAGGTCATTTTATTAATTTTCTTTTTAAAAAAGTTTAATGTCGGATGGGTCCATTATCATCTCAAACGCTAGTCACACCCGTATCAAGAGAAGAGAGGAACAGAAAGGTGATATGACAAATGTAAGGTAAAGATGAAAAAGTACTACTACTTGAGAACCTTATCATTTAATATTATGCAAATACGATCAACAGCATCTGAATCTGTGGACCATTCAAAACCAAAAACCTGCACTAAATTATAACCTCTGTCAGAGACATTTGTTCTCTCACTGCGAACTATAAAATAAAAGAATTTAATTAACAGAAAAAGACAACACGTTTCTACCGAGCGGATGCTTTCTGCACTATCAATCAGATCTTTTATTTCAATTATAGTATTTTTTATATTTTGTTAAATTTTATTTATATATTTATATTATAAATAAAATAAGAATACCATGCTGACTCTCTCTGTGCTCTTGTTCTTTTACTTTATAGTTTACTTTTCATATTATTGTTGTTACTGTTTCATTTTACTCATTATTTTATATATGAGGAATTTGACGTCTGTAGCGTAACCTGCCCTCAGCTTTTATGTAAAGCTTACAGTTGCAGGCCCAAAAACAAGTGTGTTTTTTCTCGGTCTCGGTGCCCAGTTTTGGTTGGTGTTTCAAGGTTGAAGCTTTAGGGGTTTTGGGTGCGTGAAAGAGGTTAGACTTGGAGAGCAAAAAGGTGTCCATGGCTGAAGATGGTGTTGTGTCCTGTGACTTTCCTGTGAAGAGGGCGAGAGAAGATGAAGAAAATGGAGTTTCAGCGACCACGGAGACTATGGAAACAGAAAATAGCATCAGCTCACAATATATATCGACTGTTGTTCCTGGGTGGTTCTCAGAGATTAGCCCAATGTGGCCTGGTATGTTTCTTCTCCGATTTTTTGTATTCTTTTGTTATGCTTGGTTGTGTGAGAATAGTGAATCCCGGAAACGTTTTGAGTTTCCATTGCAGAGCTCTTTCTACTTGAATTTTTCTGTTTGGATTTTTCACGCAGCTTGACCTTGTTTGGGATTAAAGATTGCATCGTTTGTTTATAATTCCCGGTTGGCTCGTCCTATCTTTGATCAATTTTCTGTTTGTGTTTTGAATAACTTTGGTGCAAGTTCTCTTGCGCGGTAATGTTAGTATTTTCCATTTGAGGATATCACATCTTCTTTATTGTATTCAGAATGATGTTCGGCCGTCTGTTAGTTAGACCTTAGGGAGGGGTATGCTCTTCTCAATGGTGTGCTTACATATGGTTGCTCCATGAAACACCTATTAAAACGATGTTGTTTGAATGTTCCTATTAGACCCTACCTTCTTCTCTTTCATATTATTCTACCCTATACTCGTCTAGTCGTCTGTGACCAGGGGTCTGAATGTATCCTTAATGAAACTACTAGTAGTCCATTACCCATGTTGTACATCATCATCTTTTGTATTCACTAAATTTTACTTTTCTTCAAGTTATAGCTTGTTTGATGAAGCCTGATAGATACCGATGACATAGTTTCTTTCACGTCCTTGTAGACCTTACGTTTCTAAGGGCCAGAGTTTTACAGTTCTATTGCTTCTGAAATTTCATGTTTAACAATGCAGGGGAGGCACATTCCCTTAAGGTAGAGAAGGTCTTGTTTGAAGGGAAGTCTGACTATCAGAAAGTTATGGTCTTTCAGGTAATGGGTTGTTTTGGAAGGCTCCTATACTGTTTTTTTGGCTGCATTTGCAGTTTTCAGCTTTTAAATTCAATTGGATGCTAAACTGGGATCCTGTTATCTCTTATGCAGTCAGCAACATATGGAAAAGTACTCGTACTGGATGGCGTGATTCAACTAACAGAGAGAGATGAATGCGCATATCAAGAAATGATTACTCACCTTCCACTTTGCTCAATTCCAATTCCGAAGAAGGTACTATACTTTGTCCAAGGATTGAAGTAGCATACCGTAACTGAAGCTACAATATTGCGGTTGTAATCCTTACCATTCAGCAACGGCTTACACACATGTTGAGGCCTATTCTGCAGGCCGTTGCAGCTGCAGCCCCTACATCCCACCACAATTCTCTTACCTTATGTTTTACAAAATTTCCAACAGGACACGGTGCTTTTGAAGAAAAATCCTGACTGTGACCCCCGCAGTTTATAGTATAACATGATCTGCAACTGCTAAATTCCGTGATTGCAAACCATGACCACTCCTTAGAACTTTACTTTGTACTTTAGAACTAAGGAATAGCATGCATGAAGATTTCCTTTAGGGAGATCATATTGTAATTTGATACTTCAAGATCAGGCGTTGAGGATTATGAAATATATGGGAGAAGAGTTGAAGTCAGGAGTGTTAAAAATTTACCATCAGACAAATTACCTATTTATTATTCTATTATAACTTGTTGAAAGTAACTTACTGACATGGTTCAATTTTCTGAAGACCTTGCAATTGGAAAACTTGACTATAAAGTTTCTTCATTTTGTTCCCTCATTTCTTCATTTGTTTTTGCAGGTTTTGGTAATTGGTGGAGGAGATGGAGGGGTCTTGCGGGAAGTTGCCCGACATTCTTCCGTTGAACATATTGATATATGTGAAATAGATAAGATGGTGGTTGATGTGAGTTGGTTTTTCTTCGTTTTAGTCTTTCCCATGTTGAAATTACCACTAGGCTTATCTCTTAAACAAATGATTTTGGCTTCTTGTGATAGAAAACAATGTCTGTGAATTCTTTCAAGACTTCAACAGTGTATATTAGCCATTGGTTTTTGTATATCCTTGACTAGATGATTTGAACATTCTGGTTATGTTTTTACAGGTTTCAAAGCAATATTTTCCCTCTGTAGCAGCTGGATTTGAGGATCCCCGTGTATCACTACATATTGGTGATGGTATGAATGGACCCTTGCCTTATTTTATATATACTTCTCAACCTTCCTTGCAGTCACTGTTAAAGATTGATGTTAACATTTCAGGGGTAGCATTTTTAAAGGCTGTTCCTGAAGGAACCTACGATGCAATTATTGTAGATTCATCTGACCCCATTGGTGCGTGGCAACTTTCTTTATAAATGTTGATGGAATTTCGTGAGATCAATCATCAAGTTCCAAGTTATCCTTATCAGTGGGTACCATTGTTTCGATTTGCTCAGGTCCTGCACAGGAGCTCTTCGAAAGACCCTTTTTTGAGTCTGTAGCAAAGGCACTTCGTCCAGGAGGAGTTGTATGTACTCAGGCAGAAAGCATATGGCTTCACATGCACATCATTGAGGATATTGTGGCAAACTGTCGCCGGGTCTTTAAAGGCTCTGTCAATTATGCATGGACCACTGTTCCAACTTATCCAAGGTTTGTGTTTGACATCATCCATCTATTACTTTCTTTTCCCCTCGCCTTCCTTGCTGTAGCCCAATTTGTTCCCATAATTTGGATCTCATTATAAGGAGTCCTTTTTTCTGGCCATTTACCGCCTTTTTGTATCCATTGTACATTTGACGTTATTTGCCGCTGATGTTACAATTTGATGGTCTGTTTCAGTGGGGTTATTGGTTTCATGCTTTGCTCTACCGATGGACCTCCAGTTGATTTCAAGCACCCTGTCAATCCTATGGAAGCTATTGATAACTAGAGCCAGCCATTAAAATTCTACAACTCAGAGGTTTGTCAACTATTTATCCATTCTTCTTTTCACTGCACTGCAGAGTGTTATGATTGTATCTGTTGATTTAACCAATCTGTTTTGTATCTGTTGATTTCAATTAATGAACTGTGGTAGTAATTGAGATATAAATGAAGTCTGATAGTATATTTGAGAAAGATGTAACTATCAATTTCTTATCTTTTTAGTTAATTATCTGTTTATGCTTTTGGTTTTTGAGAAATTTGTGTTAATTGTTGAAATTGATGTGTATTTCCCTGGTCATCGAGTTATGGGGACCCAATAAAAAGGATTACAAAAAACAAAATTACTGAAGGATCCTTTTTCTTCATTTGGATCTGCTCTTATTCTGTGGGTATTTGTTTTGGAGTTTGCTATCTAGATACTAGCTTTAAGGTTGTAAGAACGAAGGTTTTTGACTGCTATGGATTGTAGGATGTGGTTCAAGAGACTTCAATTAATCCGTTCTTATTACTACACTGCAGAGTTGTGGCCTATTTTTGATATATTTTGTGGCCTGTTTTTGATAGTGTGGAGATCGAAAGAAGAAACAAGCGCTTATGTGTAATAGTAACAAGTGCTTATGTGTAATAGTTGTGTAATATTTTTGACTACTCTGTAATCATAACACTTCTTTATAAACTTATGTTTTTGAAATGTTATAAAAATTTGTGTTTCTGAAATGTTATACAAATTTATGTTTGTTTATATTTATCATTTTTTGATGTTGATAAAATCTTTATAATTGAGTTCAATCCTCACAATTTATTATCAGTGGCAATTATTTTCTGCACACAAACGAAAGTGAGATGCCAACATCTATTGTCTTCAATTATCTTTTAGTGGCTCCAAGTTTAATATCGTAATACATGTATAAATGATGTGTCAGCTGTTGTATGCTGTTCAAAAGATATTAATGAAATCTATATCATTCTTTTAGTTCATACACGGTATTAAAGAAAAATGAATTATAAACAGATCATTCCTCTTCTTAGTGCTCCTCCTACTTGATCTTCTTCCTCCCTGGCATCCAATCCGACTATTTCAGTTTAACTCAATTTTGTTATCTTAGGCTAAAAACAAGGTTGCTCCTCTTATTAAGCTCTGAAAATTTATTAGGATTTGTTAATGGTACAAATCCACTTCCTCCTCGTATGATTCTAAGCATTGATCCTCTCCTTTCTTTCATTGAAAATTTCGTCTATCAATAAGTCTTTCTCAATTTTGTTGGTTTTTGAATTGCTTTATCTATCACTTTTGGAGCTTTCTCGCAATGACTTTGAAAAGATTCAGTTTTCTATAATTTATTGTTTTAATTTGCACGATACTTAAAATTAGGACATAATAACGTATTAAAGCATAACTTCTTAATAATGTATTTATATAATTTTTAAATAATATTCACAAGTTAATTCCATTACTTATTTTAAATTAAGGGATAAAATAATTTTAAATTAAGAAATTAATAAAAATATTACGATGATAAAAAGTATTTATATATTTATTTTGTTGGACTAGTTTAATTCAAGCTGGTAAAACTAATAAAGTAGTCAAATCATTTGCAAATTGATTAACTAGCATATAATCTTTTTAATCTTATATGATTAGATGACATCATACTATTATTTTTTTAAGTCATGTCCTCATAAGTCATTTTACACATAAACATCTAATACTAAATAGCTAATTTTACCAAACATCAAATGACAAACAGCTAATGTAATCAGCTGGTCAAATCAGCTGATAGAATCAGCTATTAGCTAACAGCTGATAGAATCAGCTAACAGCTAATGCAATCAGTTGATTGCCAAACAGGGCCTTAATCCTGAAACCCCTTTCAAAGTCGAAAGATGGAAAAGGTCACCTGGTCCATTAGCCTCAAAAGACGGGAAGAACATTCTAATAGAACAAAGACTGCCATTTGAAATATTATTTTCAACGCCTAGTTGGAAGCTATACCCAAAAGAGGAGGCAAACCCTCAAAGCAAGGAATAAGGCCAAAGCAAAAAGAGACGATGATAATGGGAAAAAGTAGACAATAATTTGCACGATTCAATATAATTATATGTCGGACTAGCTATATAGGTACTACCTAGGTTCCCTGTGCCTGTGACGTAGTGCAAGCTAACGCGAGAAAAGGGTTTCTTCTTCTTGCTGTAAATGATCCACACCTTGACTAGTTATTTCTGAGGGAGCCTTCTTTTTCCTTACCTTTTATGCATACGTATGATAAATTTCATTTTGAATTTAAAAGTCTATTAAAATTTATAATATTAATTAAAAATACAAAAATAATTCATATTTGGAATACAACTTTATCTTTTAAGGAAAAATGGAGGGAAGAGCAATGTTTACTATGTTATTATCAATCATCACTACCCTCCCAATCTAACAACACAAGTTAGTCCATTTTGCTTTTGATTATGGTATCCAGACATCAAATCATTATTTTAAATCAGGGTCACTAGTCACCACTCACCACTCACGACTCACCAGCTAAAGATTTTCTTCATTTTGTTATTAGACTATAAGATCATTTTTGTGCACCCAGTGGGGTCTTCTTAATTCATGTCACGCAGTGTGAACAAACAAAATATTGGACAATTAGATGGAAAAAGCCAAATATGAGGAGATCGGCCTTAAATATATGGATGAATTGAAATAAATATAATTTGCTATGTGTGAGTGGACTTGTAATTGGAAAATCAAAAGATCATCCACACGGATGCCTAATAAATTAAATTGCACGTTCTTGCATGTTGCTTTTCTAGTTCTGAATGTACACACAGATCCTAACTATCCCTTTAGATAAATTGAATAGAGGTCTGGTCTAAGATTCAGATTCAGATTCCCATGGCTTTCAAAGGAAGAAGCATAGTAATCCATGTTGATGAAGGAAATCACTTGTTGTTCTTGAAAAATTATTACTGCAAATTAAGTTTCTTACATCTCATTTAGGCTCATGGGTATGTCTGTTTAAAGAGATTAAAGTGATCCTATTTATCTGTTTTTTTCAATCAAAAGAACGGGAAAGGGATGAGTTCCTCTGCATGATTGAAACTGCAGTCATCATGTCCAACTCCAAGTTTGGAGTATTATATGCAAATAAAAAATTCTCCAAAGCTTTTGAGGCAACTTGGTTTCGTTGTGCAGGTTTGGACTGAGTGAATAGTCTAAGTATATATACATATGATTTATAATAAAAACTTTTATTTTTTAATTTTTAACTTAAGAGCTCATAAAATAATCGCATTATTATTTAGTATTTACTAAATAAAATTTCAAAACATTACAACTAATCATATATATAAATTTATTAATTATATATAATAAAAGGATGAGCCTTAGAGCAACTGTACCATAAAATTACACAGAAACAACTTTTTTGTAAAAATGAGTTGTTCTTTTATGACTATAAAGTTACAGGTTCAAGTCTCTCTTTGTAAAAATATAAAAGGAAGGCTACAGTCAATATGACCCTTACTAAAGAGTCTTGTGCACTAGATTCGTTAATTATTGACTTTAATTATATATAAATTTATAGAAAACTTAATAAAATAAATGAAAATTTAATTAAAGATTAACGTCAGTAAAGTTTCTTAAGCATATTAAGCATATATAATAATTCATAAATTGTGAATCTTTAAAAAGTTCTAACCAAATTAAGGGCTTGTTTGTTTCTTTTTTATTTTTAGTTTTTATTTTTGTTTTCAAATTTAATAAAAAACTTGAATCTTACATATTGATATTAGCGAAGATTTCTTAAGAGCAATCTTAATCGAGAAGAAAGAAGGACAAAGGTTTTAAGAGATTAAAATAAATTTATTTAATTAAAAATAATTTATCTTTAAGTTTTATCTAATATATAATAATTATGGTGATAAAAATATAAAAATATCGACATTAATAATCATAAATTATTTATTTTTATTTAAAAAACAGAAAAATAAAAGTGAAAGAATGGAAACCTAATGTTAAGAAATTATACTTGAATTCTCTTTCTTCATAGGCCAGCAATTGAATTGAACTACAAAAGAAAAGAAGGCTAGGTTTTTATAAATGAAAGTTATAGGATATAAGAGAAAAAAGCCAGGGAGAGAGGCGTGAGGTCTTTTAAGTAACACGACCAGTAAGTATACGCAAAATTAAAAAAAAAGAAAAGAAAAAAGGAAAGGTGTATAAATGTTCCCAGCTATTCGTAAAGCTAAAGTCCAAATCAGGTCACTTTCAGAAGGTTGCAATTGGAGGGATAGGGAGGCGACATCACTTATTAATGGAATTTTGTGGTGTAGGTACAAGAAGCACATGGCCCAGAACTAAATTTCAGTCCCTACTACTTTTTTCTCCTTTTTCTTCCGAACTTTGAAAATTAAAGGGTTTTTTTTTCTTCTTTTCTTTGTGTGAATTATTCATGATATTACATAGTTATTTTTGTTGTTAACAAGCATACTTACATCCCCCTCTTCAAAATTTGTAGAGGCTTGGACTCAGATCCAATCAAAACATTATTCCTGGTACATATGGTTAATTGGTAGCCCTCGATAGCAGGCAGAGAAAACATATGATCTGCAAGTTTTGACACATTTCTTGGAGTTTTGGCATTGGATCATATCATGTGTAGCACAAACCTAACGCTTAACTCCATGATGATCCATTGTGTTTGTGTACAACAATGAACCACATGGTGTGCCACTGCCACCTGCCTTGAAAAGAAAATGACTCTTCCATCATTCCTTCCAGCCCAACTTCAATTTGGGAAACAGTAAACACTCCATTCTTTTTACATAGCCAACCTACGAGATCGACCCAAGTGATTGGCATTGAACCTTAATACAAAGAAAATCCTTAACCTCGAGCACTTTGAGAATCTTGAATAAAAACTCGAAACTGAAAAGTCCAGAATACTTGAAAGACTCTTTAACTTCTTAACTGTAATATCTCCATTCTGAAACAATGAAATAACAAAAGTTTGATGCAAAAGGTGCACATTCAATCTGCACCATACTATGTATCAATTCAATGTCAATACACACAATGGATGATTTTGGAAGACTAAGCAGAAGTGTATGGACATACGCACTTGCAGACACAGAAATAGTAGAAGCAATGATGTAAATAAAGAAGGAAAAAAAAAAGATAGGAATTAGTGAAGGTGGCCTAGTAGTTGTAGGGAGGGGATGCTCTGAATTCTGGTGGGATGTGCTTGTCTCTTTACTACTTTGCCATAGACAAAAGAATACTTCATTATACAAACAAAAAGCTGTTCCTACCCCATGTCTTAAGTGTTTTAAACTCTCCTTCTCATGTGCCACTTCTTGTGCTTAGATTCCTCCCAACAGACTTCCATTTTGTCAAATAATAATAATCCTACATAGCCAAGTCACGAGGCAGGCAATATTGTGAGTGTGGACAACATATTCTTTATAAGTCAAGTAATTAACCAAAATAATATCATATAGTGATGGCCTTTGTGGTCACGAGACAACACGTGATGGATTCATTTCCTTGCTGGACAGGTTTTTATAGAAAGAGGGGGGAATCTGAAGCTGTGTCTTGTAGATCTAATTAATATAAAACCTAATCTCATTTTAATGGATCTGACCAGAGTTTGATTTCTGCAGTGTTGTTTCACCTTACAGATCTGAATCTAAATCAAAACACTGTCTATGTTTATGAACGTTTGGATGCTAAATCCATTTCAGAGGAAATATGTTGAAATATTGCACTCTGAGTCCTCATGAACACTTGTGTCTTTCTTTCCATGGAAAGGGAAGGGGAGAAATCACAAGAATTAGCAGTTGTAGGAATTATTTGCTCAACTACCAGATCAAGCCACTTCAAGCAATTGCACTAACCAACTCATGGAAGTTAATCAATCATTTTCTTGTCAGTAATTTCCTTTTTTGGTACAGATTTCATTTTCACTCTAAAGTTGTTGCTAACATTTATCTATCCATCTTGTAAATTTGGGTTTTAGTTCTGATGGACTCATCCAACTCCACTCAGGAGTCCGGGACATAGCTCACTAAGGCTGTTCACAATACCATCCTGGACAGATATGGTGCAACTGTCAATTCATTCATTTTGATTTCTGATAAGAAAGATCGAACATTACATCCAAATCCTGATGGCGACTTTAATATCATTGAATTACTAATTACATAAACAGAGAAAAGAAAAAAAAAGGGTTATGCAAGAAAAATTTATAATATCAGAACAGAAGGGCACAGAAAGAAAGATAAAAAAGCTTGTTCTAAAAAAGTGGTAGACAGAGTCACTCATCCACCAATTCCAGATATAAAAACAGTTTATCTGCACTTTCCCCTTCAGACCCTCACCTCTCATCAACCATAAACAAATGTCACAAAACAACCATCTAAAATTCCATTTTCTCTCTGCACAAGCATCATGGCCTAGCTGTTTCTTGGATCCGGAGATTCTGGGTTTCCTTCAATTTGTTTATATCTGGTACATCTAGTTGAAATTAATATAGAGATTTGTATGTAAAAAGATTAGAAAAAAGCATATAGCCCACAAGACATGATTTGGTTGCTCTCATTGTCCCTCCCTAGGCTAAAACCACCATTTTTTGTGCTCCTCTCATTGGAGTTTGTAGCATAGTTGTAATGCCTGTAAATCCTTGGACCCTCTTATCCATCTTAATCCTCTCTTGTACCCTTCAAATTCCTTTCCTTTTCACAGCTTTTGCCCTTAACCAACAAGGCCAAGTTCTTCTCTCATGGAAGACAAGCCTGACAGGATTGCCAGAGGTCTTGAGTAATTGGAAAGTCGGCGATGAAACTCCATGCAAGTGGTTCGGAGTCACTTGCAGCAACAACGGCGAGGTTGTGGCCTTGGAACTGAGCTACGTGGATTTGTTGGGACAAGTTCCTTCCAATTTCACCTCATTGTTATCGTTGAACAAGCTGGTCTTGTCAGGAACTAACCTCACTGGTTCAGTTCCATCAGAGATTGGCTCTCTTACTCTGTTGACTCATTTGGACTTGAGCAACAATGGATTAACCGGAGAAGTCCCAAGCGAGCTATGCAACTTGCTCAGCCTTGAAGAACTCCATCTCAACTCGAACCGACTCGAGGGCTCGATTCCAGTAGAAATTGGCAATCTCACAAGCTTGAAATGGCTGACCCTATATGACAATCAACTCAGTGGTACCATACCCAACACCATAGGCCAGCTAAAGAATCTTGAGGGGATCAGAGCTGGGGGCAACAAGAATCTCGAGGGTTCAATACCTCAAGAAATTGGCAACTGCACCAATCTGGTGATGTTAGGCCTAGCAGAGACAAGCATCTCAGGTTTTCTTCCACCGAGTCTCGGCCTACTAACAAAGCTCCAAACCATTGCCGTCTATACCACCATCCTTTCAGGCCAAATCCCACCGGAACTCGGTGACTGCACCGAGCTCCAGAACATCTACCTCTACGAGAACTCCCTCACTGGCTCAATCCCAAGAACTTTAGGCAAGCTCCGCGAGTTAAAGAACTTATTGCTCTGGCAAAACAACCTGGTGGGCATAATCCCAACAGAGATAGGATTCTGCACACAGATGCTGGTCATCGACACGTCAATGAATTCGCTCACTGGAAGCATTCCTCAATCATTTGGTAATCTAACCCAGCTTGAAGAGCTTCAACTGAGCGTCAATCAAATCTCAGGAGAAATCCCAGCGCAACTAGGAAACTGCCAGAAGATCACTCACATCGAACTCGACAACAATCAGATCAGCGGTTCAATTCCTCCCGAACTAGGCAACTTGTCCAATCTGACATTACTGTTCCTGTGGCAGAACAAGCTTGAAGGTATCATCCCAGGTTCCATTTCCAATTGTCAGAATCTGGAGGCCGTAGATTTGTCCCAAAATGGACTGATGGGACCCATTCCCAGAGGAATATTCCAACTCAAGAAACTCAATAAACTCCTCCTTCTCTCCAACTACCTCTCCGGCCAAATACCTCCTGAGATCGGTAACTGCTCGTCGTTGATCCGGTTCCGAGCAAGCAATAACAGGCTCACCGGATCAGTTCCGCCGCAGATTGGAAGCTTGAGGAATTTGAATTTCTTGGATCTCGGATCAAACCGCCTCACAGGAGTCATACCCGAGGAAATCTCCGGTTGTCAAAATCTCACCTTTTTGGATTTACATTCCAATTCTATTTCCGGTAGCTTACCGCATAGTCTCGATGAACTCGTTTTCCTCCAATTTGTTGATTTCTCCAGTAACCTACTTGAAGGCACGATAAGTCCAAACCTTGGTTCACTCGGTTCATTAACCAAACTGGTTCTAGCCAAGAACCGGTTCTCCGGTTCGATTCCGGGTCAACTCGGTTCATGCTCTAAGCTACAGTTACTGGATCTCAGTAGCAATCAGTTGTCTGGTAATATTCCACCGAGTGTCGGTAAGATACCATCTCTTGAAATTGCTTTGAATCTCAGTTTGAACCAGCTCTCTGGCGAGATCCCGTCAGAGTTCACAGCGCTTGACAAGCTCGGAATTTTAGATCTCTCTCACAACCAGCTCACCGGCGATCTTCAAAATCTTGCCGACATGCAAAATCTCGTGGTCCTCAACGTCTCGCACAACAAATTCTCGGGGCACGTGCCGGATACACTTTTCTTTTCTAAGCTCCCTCTTAGCGTCCTCGCAGGCAACCCCGAACTCTGCTTCTCCGGCAACCAATGCGCTGGTGAGAAGCGTGTGAGAAGATCCACCGCCGCACGCGTGGCAATGGCGGTGCTACTGTGCGCGGCGTGCGCGCTCCTAATGGCGGCGCTCTACATCATTCTCGGAAGCAAAAAGCGGGGTCGTGGACCCGACGATGGCGACTCTGACGTGGAAATGGGCCCACCATGGGAAGTTACACTTTACCAGAAACTCGACTTGTCAATTGCTGACGTGGCAAAATCGTTAAATGCTAACAGCATCGTCGGCCGAGGCCGAACCGGCGTCGTTTACAAGGTGACACTACCGTCAAGAACGGCTCTCGCCGTTAAAAGGTTTAACACATTGGAGAAAACATCCTCCGCCGCATTTTCATCGGAGATTGCGACGCTGGCCAGAATTCGGCACCGGAACATCATCCGTTTACTCGGGTGGGGAGCGAATCGAAAGACGAAGCTGTTGTTCTACGATTACATGGCGAATGGTACATTAGGAGCATTGTTACATGAAGAAAACGTGGGTTTAGTGGAGTGGGAGACGAGGTTTAAGATAGCTTTGGGAGTGGCGGAGGGTTTAGCGTACTTGCACCATGACTGTGTGCCGACGATTTTGCACCGAGATGTGAAGGCGCATAATATATTACTTGGGGACAGGTACGAACCATGCTTGGCCGATTTTGGGTTAGCTAGGTTGGTGGAAGATGGACATGGCTCGTTCTCGGCGAGCCCACAGTTTGCAGGATCTTATGGATACATGGCGCCTGGTGAGAATTGATTGATTCATTCATTCATTCACTTTCAAGATCATTTTTAGCTTAATCAAATATGATATTCTTGTTGTGTAAAAAAGACTCAACTTTAGTCTTGTATTGGACTTGCAGAGTATGCTTGCATGTTAAAGATCACCGAAAAGAGTGATGTTTATAGCTACGGAGTAGTCCTTTTGGAGATAATAACCGGGAAAAAGCCGGTGGACCCATCATTCCCGGACGGGCACCATGTGATTCAATGGGTGAGAGGGCATTTAAGAAGCAAGAAGGATCCCGTTGAAATTCTTGATCCCAAACTTCAGGGACACCCAGATACTCAGGTACAGGAAATGCTCCAAGCACTTGGGATTGCCCTTCTCTGCACCAGCAACCGCGGAGAAGATCGACCAACAATGAAAGACGTGGCGGTGCTGCTGAGGGAAATCCGCGAGGAGCCCATTGCAGGAACCGAGGCACATAAGCCCAGCGATAAGTCGCCGACGGAAACTACACTGCATTCGTCTTCGGCACCGGTGACACCGTCCCAGCTGCTGTTACTCCAAGGGTCTTCAAATTGCTCGCTTGCCTACTCTTCTTCGTCCGCTAGTTTTTGTGTTTAGAGAACAATAACAAGTGGCTGTATGTAGTAGAGTGGATTTGGAATATTATTGTTTGATTACAGTAGAGCAATACATAAATGATTAACAAGTTCGCGTTTTTAGCATCTTGGTTAATACGAGCCTAACATACGTAGCAACGTCACCTTGTTCTGGAACTGCCAATACTCCAAGCCTTCCCTCCACATATCTTCCTTTCACGTAGGGACACTGTCCTAAGGATAAGAAGGTTTCGTACGACTGTCAAGCATCCTGCTTACCCGTACCACGTGTTTTTCTAGGTAAGCAATTGATTTCATACCATCAGAGTTATTACTGCGCGATGCACAGTAATAATACTTAGTAATAATGTCCAATAATAATGGTAATTAATTTAGTGAGTTATAATATAAGAAAAGAATAGTTATAAAAATAAAAATAATATAAGATTATAAAGGTAAATAAAAATTAATTAATTGAAGGAAAAATATATGATATACTAATTATAATGTAATATATAAAATAATTTGAATAAATAATAAGAAAATATTAATAATATAAAATATTAATTAATCTAGTAATTATAAAATTTTTTTAGGAAAGAATAGTTTTTGAAAAATAGGAATTTTAAATATTTTAGGGAAATTTTATAAGGAACATTTAAATATATTATATTGAAAATATAAAAGATAGAATGTCAAAATGTCAAATATTTTGTTATTGATAATTTATTAGATAGTTAAAAACATTGACGGTTTATTATGAAC
>JAOTJB010000006.1:34246161-34256758 GCA_027123815.1 Erythroxylum minutifolium | reverse complement strand
GTGAGATATGCAGGATGCTAAGAGAAAAGAGAAAAGAAAAGAGAAACGAGAGAGATAATGAGTTTATTCATAGCAGAGATTCTGAGAAGAAAGCTCCTCAACCTCAAGAACAACCTCCTAGGCTGATTGAAGAAACTATAAGAAGCAAACATATGACAAATGATAATGATAAAAAAACTCGGTGTGAGATACAGAGAGAGAGAAAAAATAGAGAAATGAGATATTAGAAATGAGACAGAGAGAAACAGAAGAAAAAGCTAAATATATACGACATATAGATCGGGAGGGGGGTAATGACCGTCAGATTAAACGGATGAAGGAGATGAATTCCGTAGTCGTCCATCCCCTTCATCCTTAGTATATATACTTAATGAAACAATGATCTTGATGGCGCATACATATTCTAGATAAATACTGAGTTAAACGAATTCGATTTAATTAATTAGACATTTAAAAACTTTAACATTTGTAGATTAAAAAAAATCATGCCATTAAAATATCAATTTTCAAGTAATTACAATTGTTGAGATCTGTGAAAATTATTAAATAAAGACTTAATTGTTTATTACAGTGATTTACAGATATTTTCCTTTATTGTAAAATTTTTAATATAGTTATAATATTTGGATATAAGGTCTATATTTTTGTAATACAACATAAAACTATTATTGAAATACATTTTTCACTACAAATTTTTACTTTTCTTTTCTCATTAAATCTCTTTTTTACCTTTTTCTTATTTACTCCGCCACAACATAATCATTTCCTTCATAATTTTATTGACTATGTCACTTAAAATAGAACCTCTCACAACTCATTTGCCCTTTAACTAAGATGAATTCAATACTCTGTCATATTCAAATTTGGCTCTTGTTCTTCCAATATTTAATGTTTATATTATCACAACAATTAAATAAAAATCTCGCTAAAATGCAGAGTTTAAAGAGGTTCAATAGTACGCAGTCTTACCCCTAATTAGCATAGAACAATTTCCAAATGACCTACATTAAAAAATAAGTAAATAAATAAATTATCATAAGTAAATGAATCTTTTAATAAAAAAAGTTTGATAAGTTTCTTAATCGCTACAATACATGCCTTATTGTTAAAAGATAGGTTAAAATTGTGTTTTTGAACTTCATCATTTACAACAGAGTACAGAACATACCTTAACATTTCAAAGTATTTAAATTGAATCCTAATATTTTCAAAATATTCAAAACAGATACTAAATAGATGAAAATTTTAACTCAATTAGTTAAATGTCAAGTAAATGTTGACCTAACATTATTTTTATTTTTTAAATAAAAAGTAAGTCGCACTACTATATAATAAGTGGGACCTACTGTATAACAGTGGGGGTCCTACTGCCATGTGATAAATGAGACCTATTTTCTACAATGCATAATAGTAGGTTTTGTTGTCATGTGATATTGAAATCCACTTTTGGTTAATTTTAAAAAGCTAATTATGTGACAATATAACCCACTTTTTGATAGATCATAATTAGAATTGTTAAGAATTAAAAGACCATAGAAATTTTGTTGAATAAAATTTCTTTTTTATTAAACCTAACCAACTCAAGATAACAATCTTTATCAACTCAAAACCAATCCAAATTTTGTAGTCACCCCATCAAATATTTTGTTCTAAACGTTTTGAAAATATCATGATTTAATTCAAAAGTTTCAAAATGTTAGGATTTAAGTTATATTTTATTATAAACATTGAAGTTCAAAATAAACTTTTGGATTTAAGAGATATTATCAATCCACTACCAAATTGACCACTATCAATCCACTACCAAATTGACCACTATCTGCATTTTTCTTACTCTTACAATTATATATAATCAGTTCATTCGTTAATTGATATTCACACTTCTTCTTTCACAAAACCTTCAAGAACCAATTTTCATGACCTAACTTTGTGATTTTGTTAATTCTCAACATCTAAATTATGTTTGTGGTCCTCATAAAGTGTTTCAACAAGACCAAAAAACTTCAAGAACTTAACTTCACTCCTATCAAAGTTAACACCTCCCTCAACTTATGTCCTGGTGTATGTAGATGACATTTAAGAGTATGGATTCTTCACCTACTTTTATTTTATCTTTTAAACACGAATTTAATATTACCTTTTTTAATTAAAAACCTTGACTATATTCATTATTTCTTTAATATTGAGGTTACATTGATACTAATTGGCCTTCTCGTTACCTAAACTAAGTATATTCGTAACCTTCTTTACCATAAACACTTACTTACACCTCTCACTCAAACTCTACCAATGTCCAAAAATTATAGTACCCCTCTCTCTGAATCCTATTGAATGTTGAAATATCATTGATACTCATTAGTAATTTTGGCTCAAGTGTATCTACATACAATTTTATTGTAAACAAAATAAAATGGGATAGAATTATTTCATGATACTTACAATTTACACCCTCTTATGACATTCACTTAACTAAAGTCACCCCATTCGCCTTTTTATGCTTATTTTGATGATGACTAGGTTGAACTATTTTGATGATCTTTGCACAACTTCTAAGTTCTAACTATTATAATTTCTTGAGTTCTAGCCATATTTCATGGAGTGTCAAGAAATAACTTATTATTGTTTGTTCTAACATAGAAGCTGAATAGAAGAAAATTGTCATTGTTGTCGTTGAAATTTGTTGGATCACTTTACTATTTGACGAGATTAATCTATCTAACTTCAAACTCACTTTATAATGTGATAATCTTAATTCTACTTTTCTTGCTGTAAATTTTATTTCATATGCTCAGAGAAATCACGTTAAGATTGGTGTTCATTATGTTTAATTTATGACCTAATTGCTAAGAAGACTTTAGTCATTCGTCATATATTTATTACCGCGTCATGACCAAAACCTTAGTTACCACATTCTTTCATTGATTTCATAACAACCTCACCATTGTTTCACAATAAAGAGTAATCTTAGGAAAATTGGGAATATTCTTAATTGATTCAATTGTATAATATTAAGGCGATATACAAATATTATCCTTAATTATAGTTTACTAATTACTAGAATACTTATGTATAAATGGAGGTATATAATATACAACAATCAAGGAAATACATTTTCCACCAATTTTATTCAAGAATATGTATTATAAGTATGGTAAATGCATGAATGGATTTCAACTTCTAGTGAAGATGATTCAATTGTAATCATTATTTTATATTTTTCTTTGGAAAAGAGTACAATTTTAAAAGACCGCTAGCAATTATTGATATGGTAAGGGCAGCTGAAAAATATAATACACAAAATCCCAAACCGAAAAATAACATAGTCGGACCCATCCCACTTCCCTTCTTTTCAATCTGGTAGTGCACATGTAAAGCTTCACGTACCCCACAGTAAGGAGATCTTTTTATCCCAGTGTTCGGATCTAATGTGTCAAAACAGAATCATACTATGATGCACAAAACAAAACAACACCATCTATCTACACCCTTAATTCAGCCCCAAGTACTTAACGATACTTTGCATATATTTGTAGGATTATCTCTATTAATAATACCTAAAAGCAAAGAGAAAATATTGCAGAGTCCCACCGCATATGAACAAAACTGGTTCTACAAATGAATAAACGTCTCATTAAGTCGCTTCACACATGGCTTTTTGTTATATACTAGTGTTGGTGTTACTTTTGCTTAATAGATCTTAAGTAAGGACCCCAGTTATGGAATCTTCCATTTTTGCCTCCATCAAAACAAATGTTTGTCTTTGTGTTTCTTTTTTCTCTTTGTGTCTACTAGGGATTAACTTCATTCTAGTTTTCAGGTTAAAAATTCTATTTAGTTCATTTTAAGCAAAGCCAATATGGTGTTAGAAGTCAGTTTTGGTTCGAACTCTAGCTATTAGTGGTTTGTTAGCACAAAATAATCCTAGAGATATTCTAGCTATTATGCTTCCTATTATTTAGCTTGTTTACATTGAGTCAGTTCAGACTATCTAGCTTGTTTACGTTGAGTTAGTTCAGATTTTTTAGGCCCTCTTTTTTATTCAACAGACAATTGATGAATCGATATTTTTAAGAATTGCTCCAACAACGTTGACTAAACAAGCCTGTACCATTCTCAAGACTGAATTTCAATGATATTCCAAGGTAATAGTTGTCAAGTTGCAATCTCTTAGACGTGAATTTGAAACCTTCACTATGAAAAAAAATGAATATGTTCAAGAGTATTTGGCTAAGGTATCTTCTATTGTTAGTCAAATGCGTTCATATGGTGATAAAATAATGAATGAAACAGTAGTTGCAAAGGTGTTAAGAAGTTTGTCACCTAAGTTTGACCATGTAGTGGCTGCTATCGAAGAATCCAAAGACTTGTCTAGTTTTTCATTTGATTAACTAATGGGATCCTTGCAAGCACATGAAGTTAGGATTAACTGGTCAACTACATGAGAAGAAGAGAAGGCATTTCAAACAAAGGAGGAGCCAAAATCTTCGTATCAACATTCAATAAGACTAGGAAGAGGAGGTTTTTGAGGTTGGAATAGCTCCTTTCATTGCTCATATTGCAATAAGTATGGGCATTTTGACAAATTTTGCTGATAAAAACCTGAAGAGGCTAAATATGCTGAAGAAGAAAAGGAGGAAGAATTGTTCATGACTCAAGTAGATTTAAAAAAAGGACCAAAAAAATTTGGTACGTAGACAATGAATGCTCTTATCATATTACTGGACACAAAATGAAGTTTAAAAACTTGATGAGTTAGTCAAATCCTAGGTTCGTCTTGGTGGTGATAAGCAATCACAAATTGAAGGGCGAGGCATAACAATCATTACTATAGGTAACCCAAAAAAATCATTTGAGATGTCCATTTTGCTCCATGCTTGGCTTACAATCTTCAAACTATGGTTTAACTAATTAAATCTGGTTATTTAGTGTTGTTTGATGATGGAAAATGTGTGGTGAAAAATAGAATTTTAATGTGGGTCAACTAATTGAATCTGGTTATTTAGTGTTATTTGATGATGGAAAATGTGTGGTGAAAAATATAATCACAGGTGATGTACTTGCATATGCTCACATGTCATCAAATAGGATGTTATCACTTGTTTTTTCTGGTGATATAGAGGCAACAGTGATTAGCAAAACATTGGAGCAAAGTGAACTTTGGCATTTAAGATATGGACATTTGCATATCAAAGGTCTACAATTATTGAAGAACGAAC
This sequence comes from Erythroxylum minutifolium, assembly GCA_027123815.1. NCBI lineage: Eukaryota > Viridiplantae > Streptophyta > Magnoliopsida > Malpighiales > Erythroxylaceae > Erythroxylum > Erythroxylum minutifolium. Next base: position 34,251,542 of record JAOTJB010000006.1, on the reverse strand, counting down.
AAATGTTGAATGATTTTTCAAATATCGAGTCACTGAAACATGTGTGCAAAAGATGTGCACTTAGAAAGCAAACTAAGAAATCTTTTTTGGTTGGGAAGTCAACGTGGGTTGCTAAGGTGCTTGAGTTAGTTCACGCGGACTCATGCAGACTAATGAGAGCTAAATCATTAGCAAGAAGCAAATATTTATGCTCTTCACTAATGATTATAGCCATATAAGCCGGATATATTTTGCGAGACTTAAGTCAGAAACTTTTGAGAGCTTTAAGAAATTTAAAGCAATGGTGGAAAAACATAGTGGAAAGAATTTAAAGGTGTTATAGACAGACAGAGGAGGTGAATTTATCTCTAAAGAATTCACTAATTTTGCGATAAACAAGGCATTAAGAGAGAGCTTACGGCTCCATACACACCAGAATAAAATAGTGTAGTTGAACAAAAGAAGTTGACGGTGGTCGAAATGACGAAATCGATGTTGAAAGCTAAGGGTTTGCAAGATAATTTATGGGTGGAAGGTGTTATTGCAACAATTTATCTTCTCAGCATTTCACTTACAAATGTTGTCTGGGATCAAAAGCCATATAATGCTTGGACTAGGAGTAAGCCTTCAGTAAGTCATTTGCATGTGTTTGATTGCATCTGTTTTGCCTTACTTACTACTCAAACACACAAACTTGAAGAAAGGTCAAAGAAGTATATCTTTATTGGTTATTGTATTTAATCTAAAGCATATAGACTCTATGGTCCTTTAAGTATGACATTTACAGTAAGCAGAAATGTTGTATTCGATGAACAAGCCTACTGGATTTGGGATGGAAAGACCAAAAACAAACAACTCAAGTTGAAATGGAAGAAGACGAAGGCCCAAATAAGAAGGGAGCCCCTACTACTAAGCTCACAAAACTCGATACTAGTAAAAACAAGGCCATTGCCAAGCTAACTTGAAGAGTCCTCTCCCGACGAATCAATTCCAATGGAGCCAACTCAGCTATGCAGAAGTGAGCATGGCAAAATTCCTCGATGATGATTCAAAATTGAAGGAGAGGTTGTATCGTTATTAGTTATATTTGCTGGGGATTCGATGATTATGGAAGAAGCTATGGAAAAGCAAGAATGGAGAGATGCGATGAAAGATGAATTGTTGTCCATACAACGAAATGGCAACTGGGAGCTTATAAATCTACCTGAAGGTAAAAATGTGATTGGCTTGAAATGGATACTCAAAACTAAATTTCTAGCAGATGGTAGTGTTCAAAAGCACAAGGCTAGACTGGTGTTACAAGGCTTTACGTAGCAATAAGGAGTGAACTTTGAGGAAACTTTCTCCCTTGTGGCACGCTTCGAGACAGTCAGACTTATACTTGCACTCGAAGCACAAAACAATGCAAAGTGTTTCAATTTGATGTTAAATTTTTTTTAACTAGGGAATTGGAGGAAGAAGTATATGTAAGTCAGCCACCGAGATTTGAAAATTTGAAGGATGAGCACAAAGTTTTCCAGTTGAGAAAAGTTCTATATGGGCTTAAGCAGACACCTTGAATTTGGTACAGTAAGATTGACAAACTTTTCCATGAAAATGGGTTTTAGAGAAGCAAGCATGAACCAACGTTATACTTGAAGAGACAAGGTATTAATGATCTTGTGATTGTTAGTATCTATGTTGATGACATGATATATACAGGCTCATTAATGCGCTTGATATATGAGTTTTAAGAATCCATGAAGAGAATGTTAAAAATGACAGATTTGGGTTAATTGCGTTACTTCTTGGGGCTAGACATTATACACACCTGCTGGAATTTTCATGTCCTAAAAGAAATACGTAGAAGACACTGTAAAAACATTCAGTGTAATGGGATGCAAAGTGGCTACAACTCCTATGAATATCAATGAAAGGTTAAGCTCAGATCATGATACAGGGGTGGCAGATGCAACGTTGTACAAGAGTTTGGTTGGACGACTAATTTATATTACACATTCTTGCCCAGATGTTGCTTTCTCAGTTGGAGTAATATCATGGTTTATGCACAAGCCAACTAAGCATCACTATGGAGAAATCAAAAGGATACTTTGGTATATAACAGGAACAATTGAGTATGGAATCTAGTTTCGAAAGGCAAATGAGTTCAGTCTTAAAGGATTCAGTAATAGTGATTGGGTGGGTTCTGTTGAAGATAAACGAAGTACAACAGGAAACTGTTTTATTCTTGGAACAGCTGTTGTGTCTTGAAGCTCTAAGAAGCAATCTACGGTAGCTTTTTCATCTACAAAGGCAGAGTATGTAGTCGTAACAGCAGCAGCTTGTCAAGTAATCTAGTTACAAAGAGTTTTGTGTGATCTAGGTGAAGATCAAAACGAAGCAACAGAAATAACGTGTGATAACCTGTGACAACAAGTTTGCAGTCATGCTTACCAAGAATCCAGTGCATCACAGTAGAACAAAGCACATAGAGATCAAGTATCATTTTATAAGGGAGTTAATAGCCAAAGTAGAAGTCAAGTTGGAAAGTTGCAGAATCGATGAACAAGTGGCATATTTGATGACTAAAAGCTTGGCACAAAAGAAACATAAAGATTTTTGTTTTCGTTCGGGAATCAACGAGTTTAAATAAAGGAAGAGTGTTAGAAGTCAGTTTTGATTCAAACTCTAGCTGTTAGTGGTTTGTTAGCATAAAATAATCCTAGAGATATTCCCGTTGTTATGCTTCCTATTATTTAGCTTGTTTACATTGAGTTAGTTCATATGTTTTAGGCTACCGTTGTGTTGTAATGCCTATATAAGGCTGTAAGATAAGTTAATAAAACATTCATCTGCAGAATCAAATTTTTTCTTGCAAAAAACAATTGTTGCACTATCAAAATTCCCAACATGTGGACATGGTAAAGGGGAAAGCTTAAACATTTATCATCTTTTCCTTTTGTTCTTATTATTATTTTTCTCCTTTTGTTCAAAACTAGATACAGAAAACATCTTCATCAAGAAATAATTCCAGAAATATGAACAATTTAGCTTGGAACAACTTCTTTGCAATAGTATAAGTGAAAACTTTTATTACTTGGAACTTGGCAATGGGATAAAACCCTTTCAACCTTGCACATTTCTGAACTGTGCTTACTAGTTTAACAAGACAAAAATAAAAGAACAGATAATCACCCAAAACTTGGAAAAGTTGCTTAGCTACAGTTTTGTATTTCCTTAGGCATATAAGTCATCCTTATCTCTAGTTGTTGTAGTTGGAGCAAATGGATCTGATGCTGGAGGATTTGCCAAATCTAAATTCAAAACCAATTCCACAAGATTGCTATAATATCTGTGCAAATAGTTGATACTTCTGAATATTGGCATCATTAACACTTCGGCATGCATATTTCATTGACTATGTGAAGTGAGATGCCTTTATATTTGAGACATCATCATATTCATTTTCTTCCGTTGCTTCAGGGTTCTCTTGCCTTCTCCTTTTCAATATCATGTTATCCTCAAAAGAGTTAAATAAGGAGCAAGAACAAGATAAATTAAGAATGCTATGAAGAGGTTATGAATTTCACAACCTGACTATTATTAGAGCCAGGCTCACCAATGAAAATATAAAACTAGAAGAAAAGTTATTATAGTCCCGTACCTGTGATCGAGTTATAGGGCGATTAACAACGATGTCAACGTGTGATTCCTATAGAAGGGAGTATTTTTGGGGTTTCCTTCCTTTATGACCTATGTTGAATATAGAGATGGCTTCGTTAAGAGAAAACCTACAGATATCTGTAACACTGATTATTGAAATAATTCTTGTTAATCCTTCAGTTCTAACATATAATCTTTTTTAAACAAAAAGTTAATAACTACTTCCTATAAAACAAGAATCCACTATGTGCAAGACTTAAAAGCTGTTAGGATAACAACTAAGAATTTGAAAACAATACAACTTAATCAACGAAAATCGCTACAACTGGAACTCAATAATGTTGCATCACATTCTCGCTGTCCATCTATGCTCCACGTCACTTGTAAACATGTCCTTTGAAATTTCTGTCCATAACATCACCTCCTCCATTAATACCACGCTTGTCCTCAAGAGAAAATGAAGGAAAATGAGCACGGAGGAAGGAAATATCCTCCTAGGAAGCTTCAACAGGGGAGAGACCCTCCCAATGAACCAAGGCTTAGGGTTGATTCTGAAATTTACGGTAGTCAAGGACAACTTGAGGATGAAGATGCATTTCTCCTTAAGAGAGAACCGATAGAGAAGGTACAACATGTATTGAAGTCCCATGAAAAGGCTTGAGGAGGATACATGGAAGGTTAGATGTAATTTTGAAGTGGAGGGAAGGTCTAGCTTGTAGGCCACCAAACCAACAGAAGCAAGAATGTGGTGCACGCGCTTGACGGTGCAATCACCCCCTGACAGGAAGGGTGATTTCCAGTAATCCCGAGACCCTTTTTCTCACTTTTTGGCTCATTTTCGACCTATTTTCATAACTAGTCTTATGTATACCACTTTCACGTAATCATATATGCAAAAAAAACTGAAAAACGAATCAAAAACACATGAAAACCATAATGAATGAAAACTAAAAAACCTTCATTTCTGACAACCCAATCAGGTAACCGCTCTGATACCACTTGTAACACGTAGCATAGACCTTATTATGTGTCCCGGATCGTTCATGAAAGGGTTAAAAACAAAGGAAATGCGTAATGCCTAATTTTGGTTCCATTTTGACTTTCGAAGCGATTTTTGTGGTCAAAACGAGCTCCAATATCTCAGGACCTTCACAGAAAAAGTTCACCGACAAGTGGTTAACAACTTTCTATAGTTTTTTCAATATGTAAGTACTCTTAATGGGTCAGAAGATCTATATGCTTACGAATGATATGAGCAACTGCAGGAGACCTTAACTTTTATATATAATTTCTATATTGGGCTTCCTCATCATAAGTCTGATATTGGGTCCACACTAATCAAGATTCATTTTCCTCCTAGACTTCGGCCAATTGATTTAGATCATTTATTGGGCCACTTTATTACCTTTATCTAGATCAAATTATGTAATTTAACAGATAAGTTATTGAAAAATTGATAAATACAATTAATAATTGTCCAACATAATGAGAAAGGACAAAATTGTCCAACATGATGTCTACTGATTCCAAAAAGACAAGAATGAGATGAAGAACAGAGATTTAATTCTTCCTTTAAATTTACACCACCAATTGCCTCAACCAAAGAAACACTAACCAGTAATATGCCTCTTGATTTAATACAAATTTGCTACTTTCAATGTACATTCTCAATCTTAGGGTACAAAAAATTCAAATTTCCCTCCTTTGACATGTTCTTCGGCAACTGAATTAACTAAAAGCGAACAAGAAAAAACAATAAA
>JAOTJB010000006.1:34232285-34242321 GCA_027123815.1 Erythroxylum minutifolium | reverse complement strand
AAAATGACAGGTTAGTATTGACTTAGTACTTAATGGAGGGGTTTAAATTTTCCGTCAGAGTGAAGTTATAATTTAATGTTTTTAAAATGTTATGATTAGAATTATTCACTCCTGAATGTTTGAGTCAAACTTATTGATTGACACAAAACTTAAGGTCAAAAGAGACCATTTTGCCAACATAGTACTAGGATTATGAACAAGAAAGCAAGCAAAATTTAGATATTGCAAACATGAGCATTTGAATCAATTTAAAGTATATCTTTTGTCAATATTAAGTTCCTCAAAATACTAAAAAACTATATATGTAGGTTAATTACATGAAAAAATCTCAGATTTTGCTTAATTTTGTAATTATAGCCCGAAATTTAAAAAATGACAATAAAATATTCAAACTTTTTTTTCCAATTTTAGCCCAACGTTAGTGTCTATGTTAAATTTGCTAACCTAAATCAGACTATGAAAGCCCAACAACCTCATGCTTTAATTTTAGTTTTTTTATTTTCAATTTGTTCTCTCAATACTATCATCTTTTAATTTTTAGATTACGCAGTCTCAACACTCTCACGATGAGGGCATTGGGAGAATGAATTAAAAACGAAGAGCTTGCTGATACGCTATAACGCGATAATAGTTTGGGCATCGAAAGAACAAACAAAAAATAAATGGCTGAGAGTGTCGGGAGAACAAAAAGATAACGAAGTACTAAGGCTGTGTAAACTGATTTAGGGATCCACTTTTAACAACGATGTCGTTTCATTAATCTTTATTTGTTGTGCTAATTTTGGTTGATGTATATTAATAGTTAAAGTTTTTAACGTTGAGTTAGCATTAAAAAATTGAAAGTTTAAAAATTTTATTGCCACTTTTTGAAGTTTTGGCTAGAATTGAAAAAAAATGAAAGATTTAGCATTTTATTGCCAGTTTTTAAAGCTCAGGTTATAATTGCAAAATTGAGTAAAATTTTGAAATTTTCAATTAACCATATATATATATATATATATGAATATATTAATAATAACTAATATATTTTACAAATCATATTTATTTGTATTTCCGTCCTTTAATTCAATTTTAATTCCCTTACAACATCATTGGTAATTGAAAATTAACATTATGCAATAAAAGAAAATTTACTTTTTTTTTTGGCGGCTTACGCTTACTGGATATTTTGTCTTTTACCGGAAACCGGGTACCGCCCATCACGTACAAGTAGCATATCGCCACGTGAGAACTCAAAGATTCTTTCTTTCCACGTACTGTCCGTGACCGGAGTCGACTTCGTTAATTCGCGAGAAACGGCTTCGCATCGAGATTGCAACCTATGGAGTATGGACTATAAATATTTGGTGCTTTTAGTTTTTGCTGCCCTTGACGAATAGTCCACGAGAAACTCAACTCGAAATAGAGGATGGGCATAGAAATTGGAGGAGAAATAGAGAAAGTGAACGGCAAAGAGCTGAGCTACAATGAGTTCGTGGAGAGGTACTTGTCAAAGAACCAACCAGTATTGCTCACGGGTTTAATGGATGATTGGAGAGCTTGCAAAGATTGGGTCACTGAAAATGGTCGACCGAACCTCAGATTCTTCTCTACCCATTTCGGGAAATCCAGAGTTCAAGTACCCCACTTGTTCAAATTTGCCAGTTTTATTACTTTAATACTAGAACCGTTGGTTTAGTTCCGAAAGTTTTGATCTTTTTTTGTTTTTTAATTAAATTTTATGTGATAATTAACATATTTCGGGTTGCTTATTCTAGTTTTAGTTGAAGTATAGGCTAATTCGCATATTTAGATTGCAGATTGTGGTACTAGAGAATTTACGGATCAGAGGAGAATAGAGATGACAGTTACTGAGTTTATTAATCACTGGAGTGAGGATTTTGTGTCGGACTGTGCTAATGGAGCAAGTCGTGAGGGTAGTGACAAGTCAGTTCTATATCTCAAGGATTGGCATTTTGTAAAGGTACAAGTTCATAAACTATACTAATCCATTGCTTTTGTGTTACTATTTGTTTGGTTAATGTGGCTAAGTTTACTGTGCCTCATGTTGCAAGTATCTCCCTTATCGATATGCATAAGAAGGGGCTTTCACAAGTTTCCTTGAACTATCAGCTTATACTAACATTTTATTGCTACGGAAGATCATCGTTCAGTTCTCAACGTGTTATATGGAGGTGGTAATTTTTTTTCCTACGAATGATAATTTCCATAGAGATTATTTATGAAATTGAAACTTGAATGTCCTATTCATCTAGATGGTAACTGATAGAAGGTTAAGAAGTGTTAAGGGAATGGCAGTTGCCAGGCTGACAATAGAGGAAAATTTCATTAATCACCTTGTACGTGTTTATGTACAAAGCATCTTTCTGGCTGTGGTGCAAAATTGGCTTATTGGTGGTTGAATTATATTGCTTATTTTCTTTCTTTTCTTGATCTTTATCATCAGGAGTACCCAGATTATGTAGCATACAGAACTCCAGTGTTTTTCTGTGATGATTGGCTCAACTTGTATCATGACCATTATCGTATGCATAAGGATCCCGACACTTGCCAAGAAAACAATGACATAAGTTGTTCTGATTATCGCTTTGTGTATATGGGAGCAAAAGGTATGACTGTCATGGATGTAGCTTCCTTGTTACATATGGTTGTAATTAGATTGATTTCATCTATCAGTTCAGAGAATTAGTCCCCTTTTTGTCTAGCTGAATGGGTAGCCTTGAGCAACTACTTAAATTTCGATCTTTCTGAGCAGGATCGTGGACACCTCTTCATGCTGATGTTTTTAGGTCATACAGTTGGTCGGCTAATGTGTGTGGGAAGAAGAGATGGCTTCTTCTGTCTCCTTCCCAGAACCATCTTGTGTTTGACAGGCATGCACTTGGCGTCTCTCTTCCTGAATATATTCTTGTTTACATTGTACATGGCATCTCTCTTCCTGAATATATACTTGTTTACATTGTACTAACAATTCTTTCTTTCAAATGTTTTCTTCTGTTAAGCATTAATATGAATGTTGCGATGGTTCTTCCCTTAGAATTTACTTATAGTTTCCAGCACCTGGCTATAGCCTAGGATAGTCATCCATCTTCATATGCCAGCAAACTACAACCAGCAGAAGGGTTGCTAGCAATGTTCTTCTATTCGTAGTTTTTGGGTAAAAGTTTCTTTTCCAACATTTGTCAGCACAGCTTTGCAAGCCATGAATCTGGCCCACATTTTTGCATGCTTCTATTAGCAAATAATGCCAAGATAGTATCAATTTGTATCATGCCACTTCTTACTTCTCTGGTGAACTTAAATCTGATTTTTTATTCAGGAACTTGAAGAACTGTGTATATAACATTCTTGACGATGTTAATGACACAAAATTTCCTGGTTTTAAGAAGGTCTCTACCTCTTCCAAATCATCACAATAGATTTGTTAGTTTTCTCTCTTGCATTGTTCTATTTGTGTATCGTTTTTATCCTTTGTGTAGGCTATCTGGCTGGAATGCATTCAAGAATCAAATGAGATAATTTTTGTACCCAGCGGATGGTATCATCAAGTTCATAATCTGGTACCTGTCTTTATGCACTCATTATGGTTGCATACATCATTCCTTACTATCTCCTGACAAAGAGATTTTCAGTGCTTTAAAAGCATTTTAAAATTTGTTATTTAAAACCCAAAAAGGTGTTTTAAATTTTCCAGGTTCTTGATTCATCAATTTGAATCATTTTATCTTTATTGTAGATAATATGAGGATTATAGGCATGAAAATGCAATCTACGTGCTTAAAATGATGAAAATCAGCAATTCACCAAGGTCATCGTTTTGTTGGTGCAATTTTCTTTTCCTTTTGTGGTTAACATGCATTATTGGTATGTATATCAGGAAGACACTGTGTCAATAAATCACAATTGGTTCAATGCATATAACATCTCTTGGGTGGTAAGTGTGTAAAACCAAGTGATTTATGTGGAAAAAGCTTATATTTCAATAAGATCACAGAAGCCAAACATATCTCACCAATTTGCTCATTACCTCAGTGGAATTTACTTCTTAGAGACTATGAAGAGGCTAAGGAGTATATAGAAGACATCCGGGATATCTCTGATGATTTTGAAGCTCTCTGCCAACGCAATCTTGCAGCCAACACAGGTAAGCAACTGATAAATCCTCTCTTGATGCAGCACAGAGTTTGCCTGAACCTGCTATATTTGCTGAAGATGGTTTTGTCTTGCTAAGAAGCATGGTTTCATTGAGTATATCGCTAGATTAAAGTCACTGAGCTACATGTCTGCTACATACATGGTGTAGAATTCTTCATTTAGATAAACATGGGCTTGTGTTAACACAGGTCAGATGTAGCCTATTAGCTAAGGACATGATGAATGTTTTTGGTGCATTTTATTCACGTATATTATGAACCAAAATTAGTTTCTCTTTACCTGTTATTGCTGGTGCCAATGTAACTTCCATAATCAACTTATCTCAAATAAGAGTTATTGTCCATAAATCGCAAGTTAAAGGACTCAACTGAATGAAACCAGAATTCACCATCTTGCTCTTGCCATTCCTGATTTGAAATACCAAGTACTTACTAATCACAATAGTCCAACCGATGAGGTGAGCAGTCAATTTTGCATACGCAATCAGCTTCTAACTAGACATTGCACCAACTATCCCCTGGATCTTTTCTTGAGCTGATTGGACATATTTATGAACAAAGTCAATGATGCTGATGCATATGGTTTTATTAGCTGCTTGTATATAACTTATGCATGTGCTTCCAAGGCTAATTGTTGCCTTTGAAGGATACCAGATTGACCTTTCTTAAATCACTTATACGGTTTGTTGTTTCCAACAGGCATGAATTTTATTGATTTCTTTGTCTTTCTGTCGCGGCTCTTCTTGGCCAACATAGGGCAACTCTACTATTCAAATGATGAAAATGGAAGCTCAAGCAGGATTTCATCCTCCTTTAGTCAACATTTAGCTCTGAATTTAACATCTATACAGATGATTTCATCAAAAATGAAATCCATGAATCTTGCCGGAAATGATGACTTCTTTGTGGACTGGCAGGAAATTTTAGATGATCCTGAGTTTTCCAAGCTATGTATTGATGTTGGTAGAACATATCAGATGATACGCAAGCAGCAAACCGAGAACTGTGATATTAACAAGGCTTTGATTGTTGACCTTATATACTATAGTCCTCATATTAGAACACTTGAAGATTTTGTTATATTCATAGACACTGCTTTAACCAAACTAGGAATTAGCTATGCCAAGACATTCTGATGCTTAGGTTAAACAGGCTAGTTCCTCTTTGAGGGTTAACTTTGTACCCCACGGTTCAGTTCCCTGGATAAAGATGACCGATGTTAGCGCACAAGTTGTTGCTTATCAAGCTATATCTTACAATGAAAGTTATGCCATGAACTCTTGATAGATCATCTATAAATTATAACCATGTATCAATCTTAATACTAGGATTAAAGAAAATACTTCTAAAATTATTTTTTAAAAGATAATAAAGAAAATCGAAACTTCTACTTTAGTTTGTCCCTTACATGCATGTTATATTCTTTGCTATTATTATGCATGTAGATTTCCATTCAAAAATCGACCATATCAAACCACTAAAATTTTGATAGGACAATTACGAGTGAATATGAGATTGATATGCCATCTCTTTTACTAATTTAGTTGATAATTTTACCTTGCAGTAAACTTTAATTTGTGGTTTTTAAGACGAAAGAAGCACTGAAGACAGAAATGCATAGTGGAAGTTTTGTACCACCTTTTTTTGGCTTTCCACTTTGTCTTCAAACTATGGAAATCAATTACAATCCAATCTAAATATTTATTTCATTACTTCTTTATGTTGCAGAACTAAGCACCAGCCATCGGTCAACTGAGTTTTTTTATTCAGAAGTTGTCGTCACATTGACTTAAAGGGGAGACGACAATTGTCTAAAAAAGGAGGGTTCTTTCCATTCAAAGAAAAACATTAATGTCCAAAAGTTGGCAATTATATCTCAAGATGTTGCAAGAGACAAGATATTGGTTGGAGAAGAAAACAAGTAAACAATGCTAAGGTGTAGGAAACTGAGCATAGTTTACATTGGATTTTGGAAATTGGGTTGTTAAGGTCTAATATATCATTATTTAACCAAAGTCTTCTAGTGGGCATCGTTCAATTTTCTTGGTACTTTCCACATGCAGTGCCACCCAGAAAATGTCACTTAACCAATTAAAATATATATAAATTACAAGTATCAATGTGGAGAGTTAGTTGGTCCTTGTCCCTTGCAAGGATGTCATCTCTCCATGAGCATACTTAGCTGCCAAATCTGGTGTTTGAAGATATCGAATATTCATTCATTGTTAATCTATCATACTTTGCAATAAATTAAAGGTAAGACCATTCCAAGAAGAAAGAGAGCTTTGAAACCATTGTTATTAACAACAACAATAACTTATAACTTAGTAAAAATTCCATAACATGTGAGGTCTGAAAAAGTCTAATAATATATAACCTTACTCTTAATTAACAGAAAGATTGTTTTTAAATAACTCTAATGAAAAAATATAATAAAATAATAAAAATAAAATAAATACTTAATAAATAAAATATGAAATCAGTAATAAACTAAATAATAATAATAACAATAATAAAACCATTATTATTAACCATCTTTGATTTTCCATAATTTACAGCAAAGAAAAAAAAAGGAACAGAGGGGATATATTTTTCAAAAACGATCTCAGAAAACAATCTGAACCATGCCAGGGGCTAGGATGAAAAATTTTACTTCCTCAAGAAAAGATAAAATAAAAATTAACGAGTATGTTTTATGGACATCTTACATTCCTTCCGGGCCCTCCATAGTAAAAATAAGTTCCCCACGCATTGTTCCTCCCTTGTCTAATGTCATAACAACTTGGATGATCAGCCAAGAGGTGAAGATTTGTTAATGGTAGCAAATTATTATCCCAATCTACTGTCTTCAGATTCCTGAAATATGATGCTTTTCCAAACCCTTCTTCTGCAAAATGGCCACTTCCCATTTGTGTAGATGTGTGGTATCCTGATGACCTAAAGTCCACAATTTCTCCTCCAAATTGAATCATACTTGCATGGCTTCTCAGGTGACTGAACAAAAATGCTGGCCAGTATCCAACCAGCAGTCCTGACCCAAATTCTAGCCACCAGTTTCCATGCTTTGGGTCCTACACATAAATGTATCTGCTTGTTAGTGTTATTAGGTACTGGCACTTCCATCATATTTTCTACTGTACATCAGAAAATGATTACATTTCTTGCCAGTGAAATAAAGCTAAGAATGCAAAAATTGAAAAGAATAGTTTTTGTTGCCCCACTATGTATCTAAGGATTCAAATCCTGTCGGTAAACAAGACAGATGAAATTTACACATATGGAATTTTTTGCAAGAAGTCTTCCACATCTTGGCCTAACTGTCTAATCAATATGCCTTCATCTCCCATGTAACAGATCAAACTCACAAATAAATACTTTTAAGCTGAATTGACCACGGTAAACTTTTGTCAAAAATTACTTTCCACGGTTATGTAATGATAAATAACCCCACCTTCCATATCATTAGACTAATATCGAACTGTCTGCCATTGTAGGAGGACCTTGGAGATATTGCAGCTCCAATGGCGATCTTACTGTTAGTTTGGACAAACCCAGAACACAACAAGTTGTAGCATCCTGTGGCTCTGTATGCATCAGACTGTGAGAATATATATATCATTTAGCGCTTGTTCTTTCTGCATCTTTAAGACAACAAAGACACCAAAACAACTATTGAACTTACCGTCCAATAAGTGAAGAATCTAGGATAATTATCTCCATATAATTCTGGGCTAACCTGAAAATATTTAGATAGTTGAATTTCTCAGTTTCTCTGCTAAATGATGCTGATAGAGTAAAGGGAAAAAGAGAAGTAGAAAAATCTTGCCTGCCAGCCTGCTTCAATGGTGTTTAAATCATTTCCAAAAGAACCAGAGATGACCCAGATTTGCGACAGGCTAAATTCGTAGGCATTAGTTACACTTGGTGCCCACACATTTATGTTTGCCTTGGCCCCGTAATACCCGTCTCCATTGACAAATACAACTGCATGCTGTAACTTCAAACGTTGTCAGTATCAACTTTGCTGTTCATATATGAGCATAACAGTTATGGTCCCTCATTTTCCCCCGCAAAGTTATTAAATGCTATATGACAGATGACGGCATATTGTATGCAACAAAATTCCGTAAATTAAATGTCTCTTTCATTGTCTGCCCCTTCTCTTTACTTTCCTTCTGTATCTTTCTCCTTGACAAACTTACCATCCATTTGATCAAATTTGCCGTTTAGATGGAGACCAGTTTTTAAAATTAAACATTGAAGGTTCCTGCACTAATGATGACTATAGATTCTGTGATCCATATTTGATTACTTCCAAAATATGAACTTGAGAAAAGAACACGCTGCAGTTATATTTTGCCTGAACAGATTAATAAAAAAGCAGCTGCTCAAGTGATTGGTTCAACAGTTTTTCCAGTTTCTTATTTCCATTATAGAGCTGGAGTTACAGTACTAACCTCATGTCCAGTGCCTGTTGAATCTCTTCTAACTGGTCTTCTTAATTTTCTCCCATATCTTCTAACAGAATTTGCTCTTAGAACATCCTCTGCTGAGGTCCTTCTGATTGGAACTGTTCCTTCTGGACATGATTCACCTGAATCTGTCCATAGCTGATATATTTCTTCAATTGTCTCCATGGTCTCATTGCTTTTTGGCCTCTCCGGTGGATCCTGTGGTAACAATATAAAACAGCAACGATTCGAACACATTTGGTAATCCTGACCTGAAAATGAAACAGAAAAGAGCTCATGCAGAGTAGAAAAATACCATAGGTCTCTTTCCCTTGAGCTTTGGATGGTCAAATGCCGGTTGAAGATGAGACAGCACACAATCAATGACATCTCCATCGGGACTCTGTGACATGAAACCAAAATCTCTGATCACCCTATTACTCAATGCAACACTAAAATAAGTGCAACTCGAGTACTATCTCCAAACTAATAGAAAAACAGGGGAAGTAACCTGAATTGCTTTAACCGCAGGCTTGTTGATCTTGTTGAGATAAGCATGAACTCTTTTTAATCTCAGAATCTCTTTACTTGGCCTGAAAGTTTGGTTGGTCGGTAGCCGGTTACCAGGGTCTGATGTAGCTGGCAGAGAGATGACGGGACAAAAAAAAGGAGCACAGAGAAGGAACACAACAAAATAGAGTATCGCCAGGTGAGTACAGTGAGAAGCAGAAGCAGCCATTTTGGAGGATCTGTTGCTGTTGTCGTTGTTTCTCTGCTGTTTGTTTCACTTAAACTGCTTATGTTTGTATGCATTGGAGTTGTCTTGTTGTGTAAAGGATACAAAATGGCTCACGCCCAAGTCTTGTCTAAGCAAATGAATCTACCTTCATGTCCATACAAGACAGAAGCGCCATTCAATCGAAACTTACAACTGGTTTGTCACTAGCTCTCCATTTTACTAAACATTAATAACCTCTCTTCCGTCTCTCTAAACCGAGATTCTATAGTGTTGGTTTTTGTTCTGACACAAAAGAAACATAAGGCAGTATAAAATAGGCCAGGATGGATGGGAAGGGTTGTATCTTTCGATGTCTTAGGGATGACAAGTTTAAGTTGTGGTCAAAATAAATTAAATATTTTCCAATTTTCATTTAGAATATATGAATGTCAGTCAGACAGAGTTTCAAATCTTGGGAATGAGAAGAGCGAGAGTAGCTGGTGCTATCCTGTGCTTTGATGGTGAAGAAAGAAAGGAGTCGCACATCATCTTTCACTTCAATTTTGCTCTTTCGTTCTACTAATTTAAAACCATGACTCTTCATTTACAAAAGATCTTTGGTGTGTTTAGCACATATAGGTCTCCAGCTTAGTCAAAAGAATCGAAACTGTTTTAAGATAATCCAACTCCTCTGCCTTATCCGTTATCTGATG
>JAOTJB010000006.1:34189911-34205277 GCA_027123815.1 Erythroxylum minutifolium | reverse complement strand
GACAACGTGATGAACAATGTATAACCGATTGGTTAATGGATGCACATTGCAATATTCTTTATGTATATTTTGGATGCAGAGATTTTGGACAGCTTTTCAACTATAAAAGTGTGGTTGAAGCGGTTATAACTAATGTTGCGAATACCATACTAGACTGGATACTAGATTGGGTTCTAGTATGGTAATATACTGGTACCAGTTAATATCAGGTACTGTTTCGGGTAATTTTTTAAATTTATGAAATAGTCCCTGAATTTTTTTAAAAATTGCAAAATAATCTATTGTCATATTGTGCAGTTGTACTATATACTTTTAACCATGTCTCCAAAAATTATAATAATAAATAATAATCATAATTAATGTGAAATAACAATAATTTTCAGATATTTCATATTTAAATAATAACCAAAATTTATATGAAAAAAGACAACCATCATCATACAAATATAAAATTAAGAATAATACAAAGTATTTAAAATATTACAATTTCAATTTTCATTATACAATAAATAATAATTACATCAAAACATTCAATAAAAAGAACAATAAATATCCTTAACTCTCAAATTATTACAATTTACAATAAGAGCTTATGATAAGGAAACAACCAAGTAGAATTAAAATATGAAACAAAAACATATATTATTTAATTTACTATCAGACTTGCTATTATTATGGCCTCTCTTGTAAGTCTATTGGTGAGGTTTTCCATTAGCATAAGATCAATTATAATTACGAGCTTAAGTAGACGAATTGTAGTTGGGTACTTTGTAAAAAGATTTGGAGGCTATATTGGTAGCAAGAAAAGATTTTTTAGAAAGCTTAATTTTCTCCTCCTCTTGAAGAAGATTCCCAATAGTTTATCCATAGAAATAGGATTAGCTCTAGAAGTATGAAAAATAAATAATCCTCACCTAATCCATGAAGTATGAAATCAACAAGATCATCCTCCGACACTGTGTTAGATGTAAAGACTAATATATCAACAATGTTTCTTTTCTTTTTTGTGTACTCTAAAATAGAGAGTGAATCTTTTGAGAGTGTTTGAAGTTGCCAGAGCAATTGCATAAGTTGCTAGAGCAACTGCAATATGTGAGCTCTATATTGAGATTGAAAAATCCTTTCAAGGATAACCCATGCCTCTCTAGTAGTAAAGACTCTCACTATGTTGATTTGAATTTTCTCAGAAATGATGGTTTTAAGCCACAAGAGGACTAATCTATTCTTTTTCTTCCAAACAGCAAATTTAGGATTGGATTTTTGAATGGAAGATTGAGATATGTCTCCCTCTGGTGGTTATTGAATAAATCTTGGTGGTACCACAATTTCACCAGTGATAAAGCCATTTAAATCAAAAGTTTATAAGGCTGATAGAGCATTTGTGCTCTAGAGCTAATAGTTTTCTTTTTCCAACTTGACGTTCATGGTTGGAAAGAAGTAAATAGGATTGGTTGGGAGATGCATTGAGAAGAAGGTTTATGTTTTGGGAAGTTGTCATTGATGTTAGCCTTTTAGGCTCTAATACCATATGAAGACACAGGGGATTTTGAATGCTTTCCCCTATCAAGTTGTTTACTTATTTATACTGAATTATATAACAAACTCACGAATATTTGAGTTCAAAGGAGATTATAGAGAGATATAAAAAATTCAATTTAACAAAGTTATCCAGTAGTAAATCTAGGAGCATCTGAGTTGGTTTTAACCAACATTTGACTTAGTCACTTGTTATTAGGTTGTTGCAGAAATATTATTCTTAATATTAGGTTGTTGGAGAGATATTCTCTTTAATACTAAGAATTATTTTTTTACAAATATTTGTCTAAATAGAACTATCTTCATATATACTGTATGTTGCTGATTCCATTAGGTTGTTCTAGTACATCGAAGGTACCAACTTGAATTATTCAAGGATTCTAATGACAACTTCTATGGTGACAAGCATTGTCCTAGGAATTTTTCTTCATCATCATATTTTTCTAGGTTCTACTTGCCTAGGAATTTCTAAGCCCATTCAGCAGTTCTACTCCTTGAATTGCGCCTGAAATCATGTATATGGGCTAGTCGACCTGTGGCTGTAAGGAAGTTCTTTGGCTATGACGTTGCAAATGAAGCTAAATAGCTTGCTGTCAGCTTGAGGAGGTCTCTATGGGCCAACACAACATCTGTAGATACCAACCATCCGTACTCCATTGCACAATATGATTCTCCCATCCATTTCATTGGTCATCTCAATGTAAGTATGGGTAGATGTTAATGCTTCTGGAATAGATGGATGAGAGACCCACAAAATAGCTACCTATTGAAGTTTTGCAGGAGTGGAAGAATAATTCGTACCTTAATCACCTATCTACAACCTCTTCCTTCCTTATTTTAGTGGATTTGGTTATATTTGAAGTACTATATGTACGAAGTATAGTTTTCTCGAACGAAGCTCATATTATGTTTAGATTACTAAGATGTAATGCCACATACTTTGCCCATATTTATTTTGAGATTACTATGATGTGTGCCAGGTAGTTTAATTATGACTAATTAGGTATTCTGCCATTTATGCACATGGAGGGAAACAATTATTCAATACATTTGCCTCAACGACTGAAAATCTGATTGAGAAATCACAAATTATTTAACCTTGCCAACTTATGATCAAAGTCATGAATATGAACCCGAAACGTTTTACAAGTTAGGAAGAAGGGTGGCACTACCAGCCATTCATGTTCATCTGCATATATGCTTCTGTCTTAGACAACAACACCAGGAGCTTCTCAGTTTACCTTCGTTCTTTTTCTTTTTTAGTTTCAAATGCACCACATGCGATTCTTAAGTTTTGATATAGTTAGTACTAATATTCTTTTCGCTTAACCTATACAAGTTGAAAATAAGCAATTTGGTCAATATTTTTTTCTTTAGGTTTGAAACAATTAATCATGAATTTGTTAAAAATTAATGGATTGAGTAAATTTTAGTTTTAATATATTAGATTTTTTGAACTCTTTGTTAACATAATAGAGATTGTTTAGTCTAAGGCCTTTACAAAATTATAACATATATTCTTAACACAATTTAAAAAAACATAAAAGTTTAAGATCATTTTGTAAGAATGTAAACAACAATATATTATGCACACATTAAGAAAATAATTTGCTTTTCAACAGCTCAATAATTTTTTGTACTACCTTTGGGTCGTACAAATTATTTTTTCTCTTCTTTAAATAAAATTTGAATTCAAAATATCTTTTATAAAAAAAGTCTTAATTTAAAGATGAACTAGAATAATTAGGTTATTGTATTATTTATTAACAAGAAATTTTAGTCTCCTCACTTTATTATGTAAATTTGTATTACCTCTTTTCTTTTTGGTATTATGAGTATAAAACACAATTTTTAAATTCAATCTTTGTTTGGCATATTAAAATCAAAATATTCAAACTATGTTTTATAAAGAAAGGATAGTTTCCATTTGACCATTTAGGCCAACTCTTTATTAAAGATTACTCACAAATCAATTTCAGTTGAGAAGTATAGTAAACATGTAACTATACAAATAATAATTTGAATTCTAAATTTTTTTCTTTACATTTTTATTGAAAAAAGAGTATAATTATTAAACGTGTATCAAACAAACTCTTAAAATGATGTAACAATATATTGCTCGCTTAAAATTAAGAAATCGCAAAGTGGGGGTCTTGTGTATTGAAGTTGTTAATGTTGTTTCCTTTTTTACTTTAGTGTTAAATGTTCAATTGGAATTACTTGCCATTGTCCAATTAAGTCTAATTTGTCACGCGTATTAAAGAGAGATAAATGTAGAATTTTGTGTTTTGCATAAACGGCATCTGTTTTACCTACTCATTATCATCTCAAATTTTCTATTATACAAGTAGTTAGTATTCTCAAAATACGTTCACTTGTTTTTAAAATTTTCGGGTTCGAAGATCCCTGTCAAATATTACCGGCAAGCTAACTTCTTCATCAATTCTCTCTCTCTCCTCGGATCTAGATTCTGGAGATCTACCACAACTCTTTATATCGATTCTTCTGTTGTTCGCCGATATCTTTTCCTTACTCCGCTGACTCTCCGAGGCCTTCCTATCAATCGTACTTTCTACGTCTATTATCTCCTCGAATCAACACATTCATTGGGACTTTTACCTCTGTATATCTAGGGTTTCCAGTACCGCACGCACGCACACACACAAAAAGGAATATAAATTGAAATACGAATTGAAAAATTTTAAGTGTCTTGTCTCAGGCAATTTGTTTTCTTTTTCTAGGTATTGCCATTTAGACTGTTGCTTCTTGATGTTTCTGGCGTTTGTTTGTTTCCTGAGAAAACGAAACGGTGATTGTAATTGTAATTGTCATTATCATTATTTATTTTTTCCGTGCTTTACAATTTTGCTCCTTGCTGCTACTCCGCTGCTTGTTTTACGTATTTAATTGTCTAAAAATGTGTTTTTTTACTGATTCTTTTTTATGTTTTTCTTTCGGAAGGTTCGATATTATGGAAGAAAGTGAGTCTTTAATGTTGTTATTTGTACCTTCATTGGGTGTATGAATCTCAATGGACAGTTGTTTAGGACATATCTTCAATATTTTTTAATACTTACTTGGACACTTACTGAAGGTGTTAGGATAGGATTTTCTTGCATAGAAATGTGGACAACAGTAGCTGTAATGTAAATGGTGAAACGAAATTTTGTCTGAGCTATTTAGTGCTTAACTTCATTCTTGCTATTTGTTGGCGGTTAGCAATTTATGGGTAGAACTCCTGATTTTTGCAAATGCACGGATATAGAAGATATTAAAGAAATTGTGTATAGTAGCTGTGAGGCTCTAGACACTTTTGTGCATCGTTGTTTCAGTGGTTTTAATTTTCTTTTGCTGAACCTTGATATCTTCCTTTACCAATCGGTTTAATATATAAGTGATGTTATTGCATCTTGATCTGCATGAATATTTTGTTTGTCACCAATAAGTAGTTTTCTTGCTCTTATGTGTTTGTTCTGTTGTTTTAATTCATTCTCGTGATGGAGGTTTATGGGCATTTTAATTGACAGGTCTTTTGATAACGTCATTGGATGACCTCGCTAAAAAGAACTGAATTATGACCTCGAGCATGTTGGCTGGAGAGCGCAGGTATGTTGATCTTATGTTTGCATACCTTTTGCAACTATTCATGTTTTATTTTATATGTTATTTTTCTTGGCAGATACAATGCTATGTCGTCTTTTTAGGAAGTTATTAGGCTATTCTCTAGTTAATTGCCTGCCTCCATTTTAATATGCAGTATTTTAGCTTTTTGTGAAAATAATTTTTTGGAGCTAATAAATGTAATTTTGATTTGGCTTGCTATTGCTATTTACATTTGATCAAAATTAAAATGCAAATATGATTCACATATTAGTACTTAAAAAGATCTGCAAGATTCTTGGATGCTCTTGAACCTTCATCTTTGGGTGACATGGTCTTGGGTTGGGTTTTGTTTTTTATTTTATTGTTTTTGAACTACGTACTCACCAGTGAATGAAAACAATTAGTAATGCCTAACCTCTTCTTGATTAAAATCATATAATGATTTGGACTTTGATTGCTGCATATCTTTTAAATTTGTTTCTCTCTCTTTCGGTGAAATGTTTATTTTATATTTTAATGTTATATTAGATTTTTTTTTCTAATACTCTAAGCTAGTATCAAGTTTGTGTGTACAATATCTTTGATCTTTAGTGATCAATGGATATTTCATACCAGTCATATATACATTTCAACGTTGGGTATTATTTTTCTGTGGGAACTTTCTCTTGATCTATGTGTGTGAGGACCAATGTTTTTCCCTTTCTAGCATACATTCTGTTGCACTTCTACCAAATTATAATTTCATTATGATCGCTGAAACATGACAACTGTTCAGTGGTGTTAAATTAGTAAGCATAACAATGTAAAGATCACAGGTGTGTGAATGATTTTTATCTTTACACATGTTTTGAATTTCTTTCTTTTTGGTAGGAACATTTATTGGATTTTTTAAGATTAGATGTTTTAGGATGTTCCTGAAGGATGTGAAATGCATATATATGAAATTCTCAGTTGTGGGTTGCAGATGGGCTTCTGCGAGAAGAGGTGGGATGACTGTCTTGGGGAAAGTTGCTGTCCCTAAACCAATAAACTTGCCCAGCCAGAGGTATTCGATTTTTCAACTAAACTTTTTCTGATCATGTGACATATTTCTTCGTATTAAATTTAATGTTGCTCTATCTCTTCTTTTCAAGGTTAGAAAATCATGGTTTGGATCCAAATGTTGAAATCGTTCCAAAGTGAGTAATTCATCTAACCATGCTATTTTCTATATTTTACTATTTTGTTTATTTTGTTTATCTTCAGTTATTGTAACTTGTTGTCAAAATTATTATTTTGAGTGGAGATAGTTTTTCTTTTTTTGCCTTTCAATAACTGATCTCTGCCAATTGACAGGGGAACCCATAACTGGGGCAGTAAATCATCATCTTCAACATCAAATGCTTGGGGAACTTCATCTCTTTCTCCAAATGCTAATGGTGGTTCTCCAAGCCTTCTTAGTGGCCGCCCTTCATCTGGTGAAAGTGGCACTCGACCATCAACTGCTGGTAGCGACATAAACCATGAACCTATTACTAATGTGTTGGGTTTGAATTCAAGGCCATCGTCAGCTTCTGGAGCATTGACATCAAATCAGGCATCACTTGCAGCATCTCGTCCTCATAGTGCTGAAACAAGACCTGGTAGTTCGCAATTATCACGGTTTGCTGAGCCTTTGCCTGATAACTCTGTAGCATGGGGTGCAAGTAGTGCATCAGAAAAGTTGGTATGGTGTACTTAAGTTTTTTGTTTGAATGGTCATGTACTGTAGTTCTCATTATCTAGAGGTAAATCTATATGCTATTCTATTCTATAATCGAACATATAGTCTGCATTTTAGCCAACACACCGAGTAATGGGATACTTATTGCCATTAAATCAATTTATGTTCCATTTTCCATGACTTTTATTGTTTCTTTGCAATTGTTATTTTGACTTGCGGTTTGTCAATTTTTTAACATTCGTTTAGATCTGTATTTAGACGCTGATTGGAGGTGAGCAAAATATACTTTCAAATTTCTGGTTATCGTACCATAAATATGGAAAACCAATCTTTTCTTACAGGCTTGGTTTTGGATTCTAGGTTATTAATTCTGAGCATCTTAATTTGCTTTATTAGTTATTCCAGTTGCAAAAGAAAAGGCATCTCATTCCACAAGTTTTCGCACATATGAGACATATACCATGGGCTTTTTTAAATCAAAACTGCTTTTGCTTTCTAATTTCATTTACTAATTGAATTCCTCTGTTATTATGTGTTCTAGGGGTCTGTAGTTTAGATCATCATTTTTGTTACACTTAGTATTGTAGGGTTAGCTTGGATTTGCATTGTGTTTAGTGCCTGCTAATTCTGAAGTTTAAGGCTACAAATTGGATTTGGAATTTGGTGGCTCAACTCCAATTCTTTTGTTTGGTAACAAATTGAGGATTCGTCATCTACTTCCAAAATTTGTTTGTTGAAATGCTAATTTAAAATATTTTTCATTATCTGTGGGACAAATGCATTTTATTAATTTTTGGAAGATTAAGTTGTAGCTTGTGTTGTTTAGTATCTTAAATATTGGGAAGTGACTTGTAGGATTTGAATGCAACTTTGCCAATTCGTTAGCTTGAATGAATTTTACTTCACTTGAACTATAAAATCATTTTTATATAAGTACCCCTTATCTCAGGTAGAATTATTATTTGATCTTTTTATGTTGCCCCTTTCCTCTCTCTTCCACCCTGATATCAAATATTCTTGATTTATTAATGATTATCTGAAATGTTAAAGTCAATTATTTGTTCTACTCAAGTTGATTCAAAATCAATGTCTTACCTGACTTGGATATTATGACACTTCAGGGAATGAAATCTTCCAAAAATGATGGTTTTTCTCTTATTTCTGGAGATTTTCCTACTCTTGGTTCAGAAAAAGAACTTTCTGGAAGGAACCGAGATTCCCAAGGTTGAAATTTGAATATTGCTTTAAATTTTGCTAGTGAATCTTGCTTGGTTATTGGCTCTGTTTATGATTGGTTTGACATTTTCAAATGTGGTTGGTATTCTGTTTTTTCACCATTTTGAATCTTTGAAAAAATCTCCGGTCATTCACAATGCTAATTGTTTGATTCTTGATTGGCTCCTTAGTGCTATCTTTCTACAAATCTTGGATTTTTTTAAATATTTTATACCTTTGTTGATTTATTGACCAAGTTTTATGATTACAGACCATGGTTATCATAGTCGGCCTAGCTCATCTTCTGGTGTGGTGACAGCAGGGAAAGAGAGGATCGAGAATTCTGTAGGTTTGTTTCTTTGTACTAAGCTTTGACCTATAGTCAAAAGTTGTCCTACATGAAATTTCTGTTATACCGATGGTTCTGTGCTTTTTTTTTTTTCAGCTGATGTGTCTACACATGGAAACTTCAGAAGTGAAACTGCAACTTCTTTGAGAAAAGCGGATACAACATATGGTGAAGATCGAGCCCAAGCTGGTGTGGAGAAGTGGCATGGTGATCCTCAACTCTATCCTTATTCTAATATTCCCCCTCAGCATTACGATGCATGGTGCGGTCCTCCTGTAAATAATCATCCAGGTGGTTTTTGGTACAGAGGGCCTCCGGGAGGTTCAAATTTTGGTCCACCAGTTGCACCAGGTGGTTTTCCCATGGATCCATATCCGTATTACCGTCCACAAATGCCCCAAACTGCAATTGCGAACCAACAGCCTGTTCCTCTGCCAGGAGCTGCGCCCAGAAGACCCCATCAAGAAAATGGAGAAATGTTGAGACCTACTGTCCGTGATCCTTATGGTCGTACTGGTATGCATGTTAGGCCTGGCTTTTATCCGGGTCATGTGCCTTGTGATGCATATTATGGTCCTCCTATGGGTTACTATGGTGCCAGTGAACGCAATATTGCACTTATGACAATGGCCATGGGCCCTACTGCATTTAATGGTTATTCAGGACAAGATGACCCTGATTCTGGCAATCCTCTTGGTAGATCCTCTGGATTTGGCCCTGATGGTAAATCAGTGGTTTCAGAACAGAAGGAACCTGGGAATCCTCAAGAAGCTCGAGGGCCATACAAAGTTCTTCTCAAGCAGCATGACGGTTGGGAAAGACAAGAACAGAAGTGGAATGAGTCCGTGACAATTAATGCATCAGGTCCTGGGGGGGCAGATCATCCCAGGAACTCATCATCGGGGAGTGGATGGAGAGGAGAGAACAAGGATGAAAGAATGCGCACAAGAAAGGCACTTGCTGAAGAAGCTTTGGAGGCAATTGACAATGAAGGAGGTATGGCTTTGAAAGCCAAGGCACCTGAAATGGTTGGAAATGCCAACTCATCTGATGATTGGCCAACAAGGAAACTTGAAAATGCAGATCACTCAGCTTTTACTTTCCATGAGGTGTCATCGGCATCAAAAGATCCCAGTCTGATTCAGAAAATAGAAGGTTTAAATGCTAAGGCTCGTGTTTCTGATGGAAAGCTTGACGTTAAATCCACTTCCCATAGGTTGGAGTCTAAGAATACATTGCAAGTTCGTAATGCTAGAACTAATAACTCAAGTGAAGCTTCTGGTATGGATACTGGATTGCTGGATAGTACTGTTGGTTTTATCAACGGTGCCTTCCATGAAGACTATGCGATCACTGGGGATAGAAGCCTTCAATCAACTGCTGCAGATGGAATACTTACCACCAGGTGGGTTTATGACTTGCTTACTTTAATTGGACATACATCTGTGCCAATCTTCAGAATGCGCTAATACCTAGATTCTCAGATCTACTAGTGGCATGCATGGTAGGGCTGATTATCGTGGTAGTGGAAGACTTATTGCAGAAGAGACTGGTGGATTGTGGAGGAAATCTCAGGTCACAGACCGACCAGGTGTTGTATCATCAGATTTTGAAAGTACCTCTGTTGTTTATCAGCGAGGCCATACATCAGCGGGGGCCCCTGAAAAATCTCATCGATTTCTTCAAGAAAAGGACGGAGAGTCTCTGACTTCCGTTTCTAATGCTTGTGATAGCCAAGCACAGGTGGCTTGTATTTTTTTTCCATTTTATTTCCTTTTACTGTCAGGTGAATATCCTCTTACTGATTATTGAGTCTGTTAATCAGCGCGCTAAGATGAGAGAGGTAGCCATGCAACATCACCAACGAGAGAGGGAGGAGAAAGAACGAACAAGAGATCAAAAGGCCAAAGCTCTAGCAAAATTGGAAGAGTTGAACAGGCGTACGGAAGCAGGAGATGGCTTAATTTCAGAATTAGAAACTGTTGTTGCTGGTGATGTTGTTAATAAGAAGAATGTTGTGGCTCCAGCCCAACCAATTTTGGCTGGTAACAAATCTGGGGAATCAAGCTCTACTGTGGTTTTCAACAGAAATGCTAATGAGCAGGGCAATGAAAACAGTGTTGCAGGGGTTGAGAAATCTACCACTTTGTCCATTGAGGTAGTGATGCAGGCACCAAAGCCTGCTTCTGTGGCACCTGTGCTGCTTGAGCAATCCGAGTCATTGCGACAGGATGTTGTTCATTCAGACTCTTCAACTGGCAATAGTATCCGACATGTTCCTGATAACATTGCTGCCAAGCAGAATCACATGGGTTACAGACCAAAGCTAAAAAGTCCATCAGAGAAGAACCCTACTGAAAAATTAATTTCTACGACTATTTCTGAGGCATGCAGTGGTAATGTTGGTGTGACAGCTAAATCTCCAGTTTCTTATGAGGATAGCAAGGAGATTGCCTCAAGCATCGAGTCAAGGCAGCCTGTGAATCCAAGTGCTGGCGAGTCTTCAACAAATACTAGAAAGAAGAATAAGAGTGTAAAAAGCAAGCAGAGAGTAGAGTTGTCCTTACCCGCTGTGAGAGATACACCTGCTTTGGAAAATGTGGTTCAAAGTGATGAACAGAGGACTTCTGAGCCTCAGTTGGATCCTGGATCACTTCAGCCTCAGACTGACTCTAAAGATGTACTCCTGTCTTCAGAGCAGCGTTCACCTGTACCCAATGAGGAAGTGCATACCCATTTAAAGAACCAGAGGAAATCTCAGCATGCATGGAGGCTGCCTAGAACTATGCATGCTAATAATTTAACAGAGAAATTCCAGAGTGGTGATGCTGTTGTCTGGGCTCCAGTTCGGTCACAAAATATAACTCAAGTTTCTGATGCAGTCTGTCAGAAAACTGCAGTTGAGACTTTTGGTCCATCTATAAAGATTCATCAACCAGTTCAGAATAGCCTGAAAAACAAGAGGGCAGAACTGGAGAGGTACATTCCAAAGCCTGTTGCTAAGGAAATGGCTCAGCAGGGAAGCGATCACCAATCATGGATTCTTCCAGCTAGTCAGGTTACAACTGACCATCCTCCTGGAAGACCTGAATCAGGTTGTTTTGGTTCTGAAAGGTCTCAAACTTCTGATGTATCTGTTGCAAAGGTAGGTTCTACTTTGGAGTCAAAAAAAGTGGAAGATCGGCAAAATAGGCCAGGAAAAATGCATGGATCATGGCACCAACAGGGTTCAGTAAAACCAACAGACTCTAATGAAAGTAGAAATGCTCAAAAATCGATTAAGCATCATCAATTGCAGAAATCGTGTGTGATTTCTATGAAAGATCAGCCAAGGTATTCGGATGAATGGAATGCCTCTGATGGCTGGAACATTCCTGAGGAACCCATTACAGCAGTTGTTCCTGTTGTGAAAGAACAGGGTATGACAGCCAGAGGAAAGCGACAATCATACAATGAACACAGAAGTGCAGGACACAATCATGATTCACGGGAGAGGAGAATTAATAGTGGGGACATTGAGAAAGTTCGTGTCCAATCTTCATCCTCTGATATGGTTCGAGAAGATACATCTGGTCCTTCAAAAGAAAACAGAGATGCTGCGGAACGGTTAACCTCTCACTGGCAACCTAAATCACATCACTGTTTGGCCACTAATCAAAGAGGAAGCAGGTTAAATGGTGGTCAGGATGGTGTCGAACCTGGTGCTGCCAATAAAAAGAATTCTGGAAGCCAGGGTGTGGTGTCACTCCCACATGAAGCTGATATGGTGCCTGTAGTCAGGGATGAACAAATTGTGTCTGAAAAGAGAAACTTAAAAGACGCATCAAGTGTTGGGCCTCGAGAGGCAAAGAAAGTGGGCACACATAAAGGACATCCTGGTAGCCCAGCTGAATCTCCTTCAAAGGTGGATGGTCGAAATGGTCAGTACACCTCTTTAGGCTTTTGCAAAGATGAAAACGAGAACTGTCGTTTTGGCCAAGAATCCCGTGGGGAATGGACTGTTTCCCGGAAAGATAACAAGCAACATAATGTGAACTGGGAAAGGCAAAGACGTTATGAGTATCAGCCAGTTGGGCCACACAACACTACCAAAGCCAGTGAGTTGGAACCTCCCAAAGATGGCTCTTCTGATTCAGGTCCAAGGTTTTGGCAGAGGAGCCAGAGTCATTCAAGGCACGGTGGGGGTAACTTTCAAGGCCGGAAGACTAATGGTGTCCGGCTAGATGGTCGATATGACTGAAAAATCAGTATATGAGATCTGTGAGTTTTTGTTTTCTCAGGAACTGTGCCACTTGCATATGTATGTGGCTTAATCCCTCAACCATGCAGGTATTCTAGTTCGGGTAGTTATTTTGTGTATTTAGCCGGGCTCGAGAAGAAAGCAAACTGTAAGGCTGACAAGGAGGAAAAGGAAGAAGTTTTGAGTGATTGGGGTTAAGATGAATGCTGCTTTCGTTTTTCTTTTTATAAATACCGACTGACCTAACAGTGTAATTTGGTTACAGCTTGTGTTTGCTGATATCCTCTGCGCAGTGCAGCGGTGATCTCAAATGAAGGAGCTCTCCCTTTTCTCCTCTTAAGATCTGCCCCTGCGTGTGATGCTGTTAGTGCCTTCATAGCCCCGACAATATATGGATTTTTTAACTCTTCCTTCTCTGATATAAAATTTTAAATTTTAGAAATAAAACGAAATTTCTTAAACCTGAAAATGGGAACAAAAAAAAACCTCTGTTAGTTTGTTAACGTTGGTTTAGAACATTGGAAACTTTGTAGATTTTATCAACTTAATCACGAATGGGAAAGAGCAGGAAGAGAAGCGTTTCCAGCCCGCCAGCGTGATCTGGTTTGGAACAGGCCCGTTTTCCCATTCCGTACCTTCCCCAATCGCTTCTGTATTTTAATTAATTAATTACTTTTTGGTTAATTAAGGTACCTACTTTTGTTGTGATGCCGATAAATCTAATAAATTCTTTTGGTTTGAGAATATTCGTTTATTCAATAATTGTTTGTTTTTGATAATTTGGCTATGATTACTATTCCTAATAAAGAGGAAGTAGTCAATTAATGACTTTTTAGTTAATTACAGAACGTACTTGTGTTGTGGCCGATAAATCCAATAAGTCCTTTTGGTCTGAGAATAATCGGTTATTCAATATTTATTTATAGGGTAAAAAATAAAAATATCTATGTACTTAGGGAAAATTTTGGAAAAATTCTATTTAAAATTTTTGAAAAAAAAGTATTTTTAAGGAAAATCTTTTACATGATTTCTGTTAAAAAAATTAATGAAAGTGGTAATGTGGCAATATGAAGATACGTGGATCAATCCAAGAATACTGACATGGTAATGTTAGGCCATATGTTAATTATTTGACCCAAAAATTTAGTTTGTCTTATCCGATCAACCAGATTTGTCTAACTAATATTTTCAGTTCACCTGCCTGTTTTCTTCAAATCAATTCCCTCAAATTCTTAAACTAAACAAACAAGTCATATTTAAACTCAGACGATTTCAGGCAGTAGCAAGCGACGTAGGTGGAAGTAGCAGTGGTGCAAGTGGTAAGTACGAAGGTGTTGGTGGAGACAACAGGCAGTAGTAGAGACGGCAGATAGTAAGGATGCAGGAAATGGACTAGGGGTAATTCTTGGTCCCTTTTCTTTTGTGATTCCTTTCATGCGATGACTTCCAACTTCTATCAATCACCATTTTCCCTTTTATGGTATGCAAAGCCTTGATAAAATGGTAACATCACATTTGAATTAATTAGAGGCTACAATTAAGTGAACAATTAATAATTTCTTCATGTGATTTGTGCATTGGGGATTTCTGCCTTCTTTGTCAAATTAGTGTACTCTTCTCACTTCTCTTACTATCTCTCTTTCGAGGCCTCTCTTTTTAAACTGGGATATGTCTTTTTAATGTTTGAAGGAGTTCTCTATCTATATGAATAATAGCAATGAAGTTAAAGATGAATCGAATGCCAATAGTGAATATGGTTTGCTTTTAGTTGATGAGTTCGATGTAGAATTAGGGTTGGAGAATCTTTGTTTATTTAGGATTCGAGGGGATGTTTTAGGATTTGGGTGGTTATAGAGAAGCTGCAAAAAGCTCAAGAAATTGAAATTATTATGTTCATATTGAGATCATCTAGTGGTTTAATATGTTCTTGTTTATTATGGCCAAGTTAAATTGTGTTGGGCACTGGAAGCTTCAATCATCCCTCATGTCTTCTTAGTGATATTTAGTATGGTGAATGTTTTCACGCTTCTTCATGGATGTTCTTACAATCTAGAGTTTGTTTTTTTTTTCCATATTTCTGTTAATAAGCTGAGTAGTTCTTAAATTGTGAAATTGCATTTTGAATATTATTCGACTTTTATTCGCATGTCTTATTTTCTTAACTGTTTCTTTTTGTGTATATTATGAAATATATATTGTTGTTTTATGTGTTAATTGTTTCTTTTTGCCTATATAATGAAATAGCTCTCCTTCACCTTATGTCAATGTAAATTTATGTTCATCTTTCACTTATATATATATATATATATATATCACTGACTTGTGGTGTTTTCTCCTATGACATACTTGTATATATGCTTAAGGAGTTGTAGCTAGATTCTTAGATATGATTATGTTCTACAAAAGGCTTTTTTAAGATGTTAAGTGTAACATCCGAATACCCTAGGGTACATACCGGGACGCCCGTAGGTCATTCCGATACATATCTTAAGATAAGGGGTGTTACGTGCACACACAACAGTACTCCACATGGTATCATATCAATTTAAATAATTAAAACAGTAATTATAAATCACAAGATTTTTAAACCAAATTCTTCCTCTTTTCATTACTCAAAAACAACAGTTTGATACATCAAATGTAAAGTCTGTACATACAGAAATCCTAATACAGATACTATGAAAGAGGAAGAAATACATAAGCTATCTAGGTCATCCCAAA
>JAOTJB010000006.1:34163861-34189811 GCA_027123815.1 Erythroxylum minutifolium | reverse complement strand
GCTCTTCTGCAACTTTGGCCATGGCTTTCTCATGTCCACCAACATCAAGCCACCCAAGAAAAGGAACTGCATCCCTTAGAACAAACATGCACAGATGGTGGGACACGTCCCTCATAACCTTCTGCCATTTTTGGACCTCTTCCTCATTTCCCACAGCATTAGCACCATTGTTTTTCTTTCCAGCAATCATTCTTAGAATCACGTTTAGGGTTAATTCACCAAACCATCGTTTCAATTCAAGCGATACATGGCTAGACCCATCTTCCCTCATTGTCCAATGCTTGTAAATCTCTTTCACCGACGTCTCCACTTCAGAGATCCTAACATGCTCGAGTAGCTCAAGCCTGCGATTAGAGAGCACCTCGAAAGTAGCTATCTTGCGGATTTCTCGCCAGCAATCAGCGAATGGTGCGAAACCAAACATGGCATAGTTGTAACCCAAGTGTTTTGCGGCCACGAATCTGGGGCGCAAGGACACGGCCGCGTCGTTCGTCGTGAATATCTCTTTGGCTATTTCCCAGTTGCTTACGACCAAAGTTGGGCGTACCCCAATTCGAAATTTAAAGATTGGACCATACGAGTCGGACATGGATCCCAATGTTTTGTACAGAAGCTTGGGACCTGCTAAGAGTGGAAGGTGCCCAATTGGAGGCCATCCACCAGCGGCTTCAGGTGTTCCTCTGTTTTTAGCAACCTTGGACTTGTTCAGAAGATAGCCGGAACAGAGAACTAGGAAAAAAAAGACCAGCTATGGCGGTGCTAAACCATCCAAGACTCAAGTCCATGATGTCCAATCTGATGTGTCACAAACCAGACAAGTCGCTTTGTTGACAGTATCAGGACTTGAACTTGGAAACGCATCCGAATCCTGAAGAATACTGAGCATCAAACCCAAGAAGTCTGCTTCACCATTGACGTCGATAGCAGCATTTCGCTTATGCGCTTTCAACCTGGCAGAAAAAGGTTAACTGCTCGTTTGGTAATCAGTTATAAGCTGTTTTTTAGCTAATCGTGACAAATTAGCTATTTGACCATGACCATATTAAAAAGTTAAACACTTATTTGGATATGAGCTATTCCAGCCAACCAATTAATTTTTTAAAAATTCCTCTACTGGAGCGTTTGGACCTTCAGTTGATTTAGTCGTCGGCCTAATGAAGATTGTGCCCTCATAACCAATCTATTGGTCCCATTTCTCATTGGGTTCTCTAGAATTGTTTCGGCTCTCACATCTCCCACTCTCCACCCTCCTCTCCTGCGACCCTCTTCAACCCACCAAAACCTATTAGCCCATATGTTCAACCACATCCCTAACCCAAACACCACTAACCCACCATTGTACTTCACCCAAAACCACTCCATATCACTGCCATTTACTCATTCATTACATTAAACCCAAATCCTATCATCGCTCTAATCAACGACAGAAACCCTCTTTCCTCTGGTTGTTGTTAAGTTTAAGTAGGTAGATGCAGGTTCGGTGGAAGTAATGAGTTATGTATGGAGTTAAGAGAATTAGAGCTTTTGGGCTTTTGGAATGTCAGCTGAAGCGTATGAGGAGAAGGGGTATAATGACAGTTGGGCTCTCTATCAAAATCTAGGACACCAGTGGCGATATTGTGGGTCACCAACCTGAATGATTGTGCTTTCCATACAGAGCTTGGAGGAACCTCAATGGGATGTAGGTGAGGGGTGAAATGAGTTAGAGAACGATGAGGCTGTAATGAAAGAGTTTCTGATCGAACAATTGCATAAATATCAGAACTAGATCGGAGGTGTCGTAGAAAACAAATGGGGATTTGTAGTTAGTTTACTTTTGCAGCTTTGTCAATGTAAAGTACCAAATCGCCAGTTGTTGGTCGTTGTCTCTTCTCCAACTTGCCAGGTGAACCTTTGAGGTCTAAATTTTGTATATTTGATCCTTTCAAGTTCTTGTTTCAACTTTTCGTAGAGAATGAATATAGGTTTTCAAAATTTGCAAGTTTTGGTATGTAGTCTTTTGATTAATATATAATGTGGCTATTTTCAACAGATTGATGAACTTCTTGCGTAATCATTCACTGTGAAGTCGACGGACAAAGAAGGGAGAAAGGAAATTGAGTCTTTTAAGTTAACACTCTTTAAATTGCTTTTGAAAATACAACTTGTGACCTTTAAACTAAAATGAACTATTATAAAATAATAATCTGATTGTAGAAATGAGTTTGTTATTGATATTAAACTTAAACAGCCACTTCTTAGATTGTTGCTGAATAGGTTGGAATGCTCTTATTCACAAGTTGTTTCTAATAGTTTTCCAAACTTGATGAATTGCTTTGTCCAAATTTATTTACGGACCTGTTTAGCTTGCATGATAATCAAAACGGTACTCGTAATGGAGTTCATGAGAAACTAGATCCTCATAACTTAGCTAATCAACAAGGTAAGCACCAAATCTTTATCAGATAGAAAGTTCCCTTCCATTCTGGCTTTTGATAAGGATACTCCTCCAATATTTGCTTCATGACCAATTTTTAGCATGCTTTGGTTACAAATTCCTTCAGTGTTAATAACCATCTATTTTTAAACTTGTACCTGAAAAATCGTTCTCTCTTCTTAGAGTTCTCCCCTTTGGATTTGCTTAAGAAAGATGAACCAAATGGAAAACTAGAAAATAGTTTAATAGTTGAAACTCATGTTACATTTTTAGTTGAAGGTACGAATTTTCTCTTTTAGAACACGAAGACTACTATTTTACTAAACAACACCTTGAAACTCATGTTGGATCCTCATGTTGTTGTTTTGCAAGTTAGGTTTGGGTAAAGTGGGAGCAGAACGCTTGTCTACTCATCTTAACCTAATAGGTAATTTTACTGTGCTGAAAAAATGAGATTTAATGAAACTAAATCTGAGATAGATTTAGTTTCAATAAATAAAGTTTGATAGTAGTTGAGATAAATATGGATTTGTTGCAGTCTTTACTGTGTTTCTCATTTTTGGTTTCATTAAATGAAGTTTGATAGTAGTTAAGATAAACATGGATTTGCTATAGTCTTTACTGTGTCAACCAAAGTATATTGTAGGTGTCATTATCTGTCATAGAAAGTAGCATTAATTTCGTGAAAGTTGTAGCTACTCTTTGTATTTATTGCATTTAACTCCATTTATTACTCACAACTACCCCACCGTCTCTTTTCACCTTTAAAATGGAAAAGCTCAACACAATCTTACATTACAACATAATTATATGCAAAACTCTCCCTATATTTCACTGATACGCAAAGTGAAGAACGTTACAACAGTTCGTCAATCGGATTCCAACTAGTGATGTCTTCGTTAGGAAGTTGATTCTGTCTCTTCTTCCCTGTACACTTGTTAGCCACCATTGTTAGCTGCTCTCCTTCATCATCGTTAGTTGCTCCTTGTCAACAGTTTTCATTAGGTTGTGTGCTTATGGTATGTTGTAGAAATAGAATGAATGAAGATGAACGGATTGAGCCGGAGAATTGTGATTCTGATAGTGGCTATAGGAGATCGAAAGAACGAAAAAAAAGCAAAGAAGAAAAAGGTGCTTATGTGTTGAGTTTTAATAGTTTTATAATGTCAGTAATCATAACCATTGTGTTTTAATAGTTTTGATATTCCTATTTATATAGAGATTAGTCTTCCAAAGATTCATATTGTCAAACAAAACATATGAATATTTTGTTTTATTTGACAAACACTCATGTTTTTGAAATACTGTATCAAACTTCTCTATAATTTTCTTATTCATAGTAAATATGCAATCTTAAAAGGACACATTTGCACGAATATTTTTTTATTTGAAGCACACTCATGTTTAAAATGGTTTTCTCTAGATTTTTTGTTCTTCTCCGAATCTTGTTAAGATGGTTTCGTAATCATGCATTAAAACTTGGTTATTTAATATTTACAAATTTATATTTATCTCTTTATAATATTATTTAATTATTTAATAGTTCTTTTGTTACCAAAATAAAGTAGTATTTTCTTAAAATATTATATATAAACAAACAGTAATTTAATAGAAAAATATTTAATAAATTTCTTATTCATTGTAAATATGCAATCCTAAAAGGATACATTTGTACGAATATTTTTTTATTTGATGCACATTCATATTTCTGAAATACGGTCTCAAACTTGTCAAATTTAGTGAACAGAAAAGTATCATTATTTTTTATAATAACCTTGTTAATTTAGAACTCTCTCCTGTCATTCCACCGATGCCTAACTTGCAACCAGTTTGGTTTATCCCTAGCTCTCTCTTTTCTCTCTTTTTTATTTTCATGTTTAAGATGGTTTTCTCTAGATTTTTTATTCTTCTCCGAATTTTGTTAAGACGGTTTCGTAATCAAGGATTAAAACTTGACTATTTAATATTTACAAATTTATATTTATCTTTTTCTAATATGATTTAATTATTTAATAGTTCTTTTGTTACCAAATGAAGTAGTATTTTCTTAAATTATTATATATAAACAAACAATAATTTAATAGAAAAATATTTTTATAATATAATTTTTTAATAAAAATGTATTACAATAAATTTTTATATAAAATTTTAATAATTCACAAGTTAATTCAATTACTCATTTTAAATTAAGAGATCAAATAATTTTAAAGTAAGTAATTAATAAAAATATATCGATGATAAAAAGTATTTATATATTTATTTTGTTGAAACATTTTAATTGCAACCAATTTAAGTAATTAATCAGTGAAACCAATTGCAAATTGATCAACTAATATATCATCTTCTCTCATCTTGTATGATTAGATGACATCATCCCAAAAAAGAAACAAAGGAGAAAGTCAAGGGGGAATGATATAGGTAGGGTTCGTTGGCCAAAAGAAACACTTCTTATCTTTTGTGACATTTGTAACCAATATATTCAAAGGAGTAAGGGAAAACGTGGTGGAGTTATTTGTCAAAGGATACCATGGAAGAAGGTGGAGAAAAGTTTCACAAAGCGACTGATTTACAATGAGATAAAACTGATCTTAAACGTAAGTTTGATTAGATGAGAACTAGATGGAGTCTTTGGAAACAGTTGAAAGGGAAAGAAACGAGATTAGGATAGGACTATGACAAAG
Source organism: Erythroxylum minutifolium (assembly GCA_027123815.1). NCBI lineage: Eukaryota > Viridiplantae > Streptophyta > Magnoliopsida > Malpighiales > Erythroxylaceae > Erythroxylum > Erythroxylum minutifolium. Next base: position 34,184,714 of record JAOTJB010000006.1, on the reverse strand, counting down.
GAACAATTGTTGCTAGTGAGGAGTGGTGGACTTTGAAGATTAAGGTTAGCCCATTTTAAGTTATTTTCCTTTACTTAATGCTAAACAGTTAGTTAAATATAAGTTAATTATTTTTTTAGGAGAACAATAATTTTAAAACATTTAAAGGGGAAGGGCTTGAACCTGAGTTTGAATGTAAGTTGGATAAAATTTTTGGATATTTGGCCCGAGGATAGATTACATTTTGTCCTGTGGCTGACCCTCCATAAGAAAAACGAGAAGTTGAGGAATTATATGTTCCTTCTTCACCTGGTAGTCATAATGCTCATATCAATTGTCAGGCGATCATAATCATAAGAATATAGATGAGACTAGTGGTCCAAACAATTATCATGTGAATGGTGATTAGGAAGAGGTGTGGAAAGAAACTACCGCAACCCCTGCATCTACTCCTATTGCTACCCCTCAAGCTTCACATGATGAAGGAAGTGAGAGAAGAAGATGTATAGAGAATGATAATTTACAAAGCAACAAGAGTGCAAGAACTTATTCCATTAAAAGGATAGGAAGATCTGCAACAATGTATGAGAGGTTTGACGATATGATGCAATTGATTTAAGAGAGACAGAGTGCAACAATGGAGAAGAATACCTCTATTATGAAAATTTTGAACACGATGAATATTAATGCATTACAGAGTACTGGTGCAGGTATGTCACATCATGATGTTACCAATGCTTTGATAAAACTATGTACTTTGCCTGGTTTAGAAACTGATATTCTTGAATTTTACTTTGCTTGCATGTTAACTGAAGATCTACAAAGAAGGGCCATTTTTTTCGGTTTACCAGATGATACAAAGAGAGTTGAATACATTAAGTTTATGTATGAGTATGACAAACATAAAAAAATATTAAACATAGTTTCTATCTATGTGTTACTATGTTTAGTTTATTGTTTTTATTATTTGTGCACTTATGTGGACATGGTATGTTTTAAGAAATTATGAACTTGGTTAACTTATTTTATTATACTATGTTATCTTGTTAGTAATCTATAATTTTATTACATGTTATATTATTTATTTCTTTATATTTAGACATATAAGTGTCTTGTTTATTTACAATATAATTTTACTTGTTGATTTGTAGGTATGGATGATAATGTTATGCAAATTATGCAACTTCTGCAAATTAAGCAATTTTTGGACAATGAGAATGAGTTTTAGGATTCGGTCGCTTATGTAGCGGGTTACATGGGTGTGTATTTTTTAACCACATGTATAAGGAACCATGCATGACTTCCTATCAAACAGAAGAACTAAAGATGAATGAATTATTGAATGGTCATGAAAAACGGTGTTTTAATACATTTAGGATGAATCAAAATACATTTCGTCAATTATGTATGATTTTGGAAAACAATTATGGTTTGAGATGTGCCAATAGAATGTCTATTTTGGAGAAAGTCAGTTTATTCGTATATGTCCTAAGTAAAGGTTCTCCTAATAGAGATACCCAAGAGCACTTTCAACATTCAGGTGAAACTATGAGTAAAGTTTTTAAAGAAGTTTTGAGTGTCATGGATGGATTTTCAAAGGATTTACTTGTATCAAAAGATCCCAAATTCAAGGAGATTCCATAACAAATTGCCAATGATGCTAGATATATTCCACGTTTAACGTAATTCAATATGTTCTTACTCCCCCTTCATTATATTTTTCATTGAAAAATATTGTTTTATCATCTTATGATCATTATTTTATATTAGGATTGTATTGCAGCTATTGATAATACACATAGGCGGTAGTTGTTGCAGAAGAGGATCAAATGAGATATAGAGAACGGAAAGGAATAACGACTACAAATGTATTGGCAACAAGTGACTTTGACTTACTATTTACGTATTTTTTAGCGGGTTGAGAGGGATCAACACACGATTCTTGTATTTTCCTTAATACAATTGGTAATCTGAGACTTAAATTTCCAAAACTACCGATAGGTAATTTTAAGATTTGTAAGAGTTGCTATTCATGATTTAGACTTTTTATGATATCATTTATAATAATTATATTTCCTCTATAGACAATTAGGTAAATATTACTTGGTTGACAAAGGCTATCTGGAAAGAGAAGGATATTTGACACCTTACCCAAAGACAAGATATCATCAATCAGAGTTTAGTGGGGCAAATCCAAGAGGATCTCAAGAAGTTTTTAATCGAGCTCATTCATCATTGAAAAGTTGTATTGAGAGGGCTTTCGATGTTCTTAAGGCTCAATAGAAAATATTGGAGAAAATGCCTAAGTATCCATTGACGAATCAAAATAGAATAATTTGTAATTTTTTGCGTTGCATAACTATATTAAAAGAAGTACAATTGGCGACCTGACTTTTAATATCATCGATCAAGATCTTGAATTTTTACCTTTAGATGTATTTCAAGACGTTGAAGTTAACTCTATACAAGAAGGCCTTAAAGAACAAAGAACTCGAGAGATGACAACTATTCGTGATAATATCGCTTCTAGTTAAATGGCAGTTAGACGTCATTCTTAAATTGTTATAAACCTTTGCTTTAAATGTTGGTGTTCATTTTTTTTGTTTTATTTGAATTGTGTTGTTAAACTTCATTTGAATTCTTATATTTTATGTTTGGATATATCATCATCATCATTATTATAATTATTATAATATGTTCTATGTTTTTTATTAGAGCTATAAACTTAATTTTGTAGAATTAAATATCTAAAATCTAAATTCTTATAAGAATATTCATTGAAATACTAAAATATATAATATTCATACCCTTATAATTTTTTTAAAGCTAATACTAAACAACTTATTTTACCATATAACAGCTAATACTAAATAATTTATTTTATCAAACATCTCTAACAAACAGCTAACGCAAATCCCTGGTCAAATCATTTATTAGCTAATAGCTGATAGAATCAGGTAACAACTAAATGCAATCAGCTCAACTAACAGCTGATAGAATCAGCTAATAACTAAATGCAATCAATTGATTTTCCAAACAGGGCCTAAATGTTTACAAACTGACCTGTTCATTTACTCTTTCTTGTTAGGTTGGACGTGTCTTGCATTATCCAATTGTCTTTCACTGTTTCATATTATAATATGATTTGAATGTTCGTACTTATACTAAAATACAATAAGAGCTTAATATAGTATAACAATTAGAAAATGAACTTAATATAGCATATGTTGTATAACCAACAAAGATGAAAATTATAATAACATAATATGTCATGAATATTACACAGTCTAAATATCGGTGGAATGTTAGGCAGTAAAAGTATTTATTATTTCTTGGAAGTAGTTAGCTTGGATAAATAGTCATATAAAGATATAATTAAAAGAGGGAGAGAACAAAATTTTGGTAAAATTAAGCTTACTTTCATTTATATGCTTAGTATGTATGTGTAAGTAGGCTCTTCCATTATTTGAAGGTTCATAAAATATGTTTATGTATGTAGATTCTTTTGTTATTTCAAGCTTCATAAAATATGTTTTTGTATATAAGCTCTTTCATTATTTCATAATATTGATGCTTATAAGTTTTGGTGTGAACTTAAACATTAGGGAAATGAATCCTGAAAGAGCTGGAATTGAAAACATTATGAAAGGTATATAGCTTATATTTCCTTGAATTAACGAACATTTTTTAATTAAATATTTCACAACTTATTTTTATTTGTTTGTTTTTCTTTCTTATGTGGCAGACCTTAGGATTGAGTTTCATTTTTGGCAAGGTGGGACCTTCAAATTTATGTATGCACTATGAAAGGGGAGAAATGTATAGTTTTAGAGTGGAGTCGGATCAACTGACCATGTTGCTATTCATATACACAGTAAGAGACTTAGGTTTTGGAGAGTTTAGAGTTTTTAGTTTTAAATTTCCTCATGAATCTTTTGAGAATGACATTAAAGAATTAAGAAGTGAGGATGACATAATTGTCAAGATTAATGTAATTAAAAAAAGGTTATGAGATTGTGGATGTTTTTCTAGATATTGTTATGTATCTTATGTTGAGAGATAAAAAAGATGTTTATAAGATGGTGAACAGGTTGATTGTGAGGTCATTGAGGTTGATCAACATACTTCTAGGTAGGGAAAACAGCCTGACACAAATAAGGTACAAAAGGAGAAGTTAGTGAATTTGATGATTCAATATATGAGGGTGAGTGAGGAGAAGTTAGTGACTTTGATGATTCTAGTTCAGCTAATTCTAATGATATTTTTTGTGAGGGAGAAGATGAAGAGGTTCTTCAAAAGGCTATTTATAATGATGTGGAAGAAGTCCAAACAAATAAGTCAGATCACTTGACCATGCTGCAATCAATGTTTTAAAAACCAGATCAAAAGTTAAACCAGTAGGACAAGAGATTTAAAGTTTGAATGGTTCAACCAGTATTATACCATCATAAAACTGACTAAATATTGAATAAAATTAAAGAATTTTGAAATATGATTTAAAGAAATTATCTTTATCAAGAAAATAATTTGAAGTTTATTTTAAATAAGATATTTTAATCGATTTATTTTAGTTTATCAAAATTTATTAATTTGTAAAAATTAACCGATTAATTAATAAATTGATTGGTTTTAACAACAAGAGTTATTAAAGTAAATCGATCTGAATAGTTAAAAACCGAACTGAAAAGTTAGACAGTTCAAGGTTTTTATGGTTGAACCGGTCGAATTGATTGAGTATCTTAATCATTGGTTGCAATTCATATACACAACAAAGGACTTGGCCTATGGAGAGTTTGGAGGTTTTAGTTATAAATTTCCTCGATGGCCTTTTGAGGATGACATTAAAGAAGAAGTGATGATGACATAATCATTAAGATTAATGTAATTATAAAAATGGCTACGAGATTGTGGAGGTTTTTTTGGATAATGTTATTTATCTCTTATTGAGAGATAAAAAAGGTATTTAGAAGATGGTGAATAAGTTGATTGTGAGGTCAATGAGGTTGATCAACATACTTCTAGGAAGGGAAAATAGCTTGACACAAATAAGGTAAGGAAGGAGAAGTTAGTGAATTTGATGATCCAGATATGAGGGTGAGCAAGGAGAAGTTAATGGCTTTGATGATTCTAGTTTAGCTAATTCTAATGATATATTTGATGAGGGAGATAATCAAGAGGCTATGAAAAAGGATGTTTATACTGATGTAGAAGAAGTCCCAATAAATAGCACACCAGACATAAATACAGATTCAGCATATGAAGATTCTGATAAACTTAGGAGTGTGGATGCTAGTTTAAACGAAAAAGGGAGACGAGGGCTTGTGTTCTTAGAATATAATGAGTATAATTCTATGCTGAGGCTACTTGCTTTAAAGGTTGGCCGGTTATTTCATTCGAAGAAAGCGTTTAGGAAAACTCTAGTGCAATATGCTATTGAGAATGGTTTTGATTAAGTATATGTCAAAAATGAGAGTTATAAACTACTTGTTGTATGTAAGAAGGGTTATGGGTGAAGGATACATGCTTATTTAACATAACATGGTACAATGTTTCAAATTAAAACATTTTAATCCAATTATGTGCGTAGTAGATAATACCAAAATAAAAGTGTAATATGTTATATATTACAAGGAAATATCTCTCATATTTTAGAGAATGTCTTATGTGAGATGTTACAAGGCTTAAGGCAACATTTTAAAGGGACTTTAATGTTGAGATTATAGATAAAAAGCCATATAGAGTAAAGAACTTCATATTAGAACTTTTGGTGGGTAAAAAGGGCAAGAAATTTCAGGATTTGAGGAGATGTGTGTTAACTATATTAAAGTCAAGTCCAGGTAGTACTTTTATAATTAAGTATCCATAAGATACTTTTGATTTCGTTTATATATGCTTAGATGCTTGTAAAAAGGATTTCTTGGTTGGTTTTAGGCTAGTGAAATGTGCCGATGGTTGTCACTTAAAGGGAAAACATAGAGGGTAATTACTTTCGACCCTTGGATTGGATGTAATTAACAATATATTTTTAATCGTGAGGGCTATGGTTAGAATTAAGAATTAAGTATCATGGAAATGGTTTCTTGAATGTTTCATTTATGATCGACAAAAGGTAAAATTGTGTTATTAGTTTTTCTTTTAATGTTATAAACGTTCATTTATAGTTAATATACCTTATTGATTAATGGAAACAAAGTTTGGAACATGTGTTCAATGTTGACATGGTTGATGTTGAATATAAATATTGTGTAACAAATCTTTATGCTAACCTTCATTCTAAATTTAAGATTATAAAGGTTATAAGGAATATAGTGTGGAGTCAGGCTAAAGCATATACCTTCAATGAATTTGAAAGGTATATGAATGTTTAATTTTGGATAGTATTTGGACTTCAATGTATATGGTTATTTAAGTCATGTTGGACTTTATTTTTCATTGAACAGGTACATAAAGCAATTATAAGGCATTGACAAATTGATTTCTGATTGGTTGGACAAGATACCAACGTACAGGTGGCGCAGGCATACTCATCGTATAGAGTTTAAATGTGACGTGTTGTTAAACAATCGTTGTGAAAGCTTTAATGCTTACATCAAGGATGCTAGGAACAAACTAATCATCACAATGCTTGAGATGATTAGAAAAGTAATGAAGTAGAGATTTAATAAGAAAAAGGAGGGGATGGAGAAACTTAATGGATCTGTTAGTCCTAAGATCCAGGAAACCGTGGAGAAGTTTAAACAACTTTCTAGTAACTGGATGTCATACTTTAGTGGTGGGAGATTGTTTGAAATGGAGCATATGAATTTTGAGATCCAGAAAACCGTGGAGAAGTTTAAACAACTTTCTAGTAACTGGATGTCATACTTTAGTGGTGGGAGATTGTTTGAAGTGGAGCATATGAATTTTGACTAACATGTTGTTGATTTAGGCAACAGGACTTGCACATATAGGAGGTGGGATTTAAAAAGAATTCCTTATTAATATGTTTGTGCTACAATCAAACACGATGGTGGCAGACTAAAAGATTATATGAACTTGATGTATAGTAAAGAAAAATTTGAAGCTACTAACGTAAGTTAGATTTTTTCAATTTCTGGTAAGGATTTGTGTCAGTTCCCTACCATGTAGCACACCACTACCAGAGAGTATAGTTCCGATATCTGGTGGATGTTTGGGCATACAATCCATGAAAGCAGCGCGCTAGAGCAATCATATTCATCCATATGGCATCATATATATAAGATAATATATCCAAAAGATCCATTTCTCATTTCATAAATGAAAACATAGTGTACAATGTAGCTTTTCACTACATGATTCATACATATTTACAATATCTAAAAACAATTGAGTGTTTACTACGCTTTACAACATGTTCTACATGACATGAGATCTATACAAAAAAAGACACTTGATCTAAACTTCACAGTCTCAGTTGACCGACAGAAAAGCAGTACTAGGTTTCTTCTAATTTGTCTTAGAAGCTAAGTCTCCTTTCTCGTACCTGAAAATTTACGTTGTAATTTTGATGAGTTTTGTGAACTCAGTGAGCGAACCATCATCGATGCGCTCACCCATATCAAACATACAAATAGTTCACATTCAGAATTTCATAGACAATTTATAACATCACATGATGAACATCATTTCACTAATCATCATATTGCATCAAATACAATTTTGTTCACTTGTTTCACAATTCTCATTTAGAACAATTCAGTAAACCGTTTCAATCATTCAAAACATACATATCAAAATGTATATGCAATGCACATATGACTCACTTTTGATTATTATGTTGTTGTGACCGAGTGCCTTTTTAATTGTCTCGTATTTATTGTAAATATCGAGCTCATTGATAACTGTCCCATATCTATTGGAGATACCAAGCTCATTTGAATTTGAATATGGTTCGTCTGTTAAGTTTAGGGATTAGGGACAATTGATTTGGGGAAAATAGATGGATGAGTTGGAAATAATAGTTAGACAAGTCAGGTTGGATCAATTAAGACAGGTATAGTTTTTAGGTCAAATAATTGGTACATGTGACTTAACATTGCCACAACGACATGTTTTAATAGGCCTATTTGGCTTAATATTGTCACGTTAATTTTTTAATAACAGTCAATTATAAAAGATTTTTTAAGTGAAAGTGAAACAAAAGAATTTTTTTCAACATTTTAAAATACAAGACATTTTTTCAAAATTTTCTTAAATACAATGGATAGTTTTGTTATCTATATTCATTTGATATTAGACATATATAAATAATAACAAAAACATCCATTATAAATTTTGTTGAGGCCTAAAGTTTGGAGAGGTCTAGTAATTAATAAAAAGACTGTTCATATATATATATATATTTCCCTTCTCCCTCCTCAGTTTATCTACTTATCTATCCCCTTTATCCATTTTATGCACAGCAATCGAATTTGGAAGCTCAAATACGAGTTTTTTCTTCTTCCTCTCATCAAGCAGTCATATCCAGACAAAGACTGCTCATTTGGAGAGTTGAAGTCGATGGGTTAGTAAAGATTTTATCTTTTCCTCATTTTTCAGCTCCAGTCACCTAATTTGACTTGCACCTCGTTCTGGATTTTGGTTATAGTTAGCGTTTCTCTTTCTCTTTTCCTTTTATGGATGTTTGAAATCGGATTCTCTATCTGGTTACTGAGACAAACTATGGGAGAACAGTTAATTGCAAAAGAAGAAAGTCTGCAAGGTTTTTGCAATACAACTCTTATGTGAACTCTGGAGAGGTTTTCCTATCTTAAGTTGGCCGCCCTGTGGCTGCTTGAGAAATGGATGGAAGTACCAAACAGAAAGGAATTCAAGTTCTTGGTCGTTTATTCTTTCTGTTTATATTTTAGGTTACGTAGTTCAATATGAGTAATGAAGATGCATTTTTGTTGATTTTCTATGTCTTTCTTTTTTGATCAATTTCCTTAGTGTTTATTTTAGTTGGCTTATGTTAATCCGTGGATTTTACCTATTTCGTTCCAATCAGATGCCACTGTAGACATTATTGGGTTGTTTTTGGAAGGTCATGCGCAAATGCAGAAAATGTGTGTAGATGGACTAACATCTTGAAAATCTTGTATCTTTATCTTGAATTTGAGAACCCTTTTTCAGTTATCATGATATTCATTTGTATCTTGCAGCTTTTTGTTGAATTAATGGATACTGAGTAAATGAGTGGGGGGTCCAAGTGGAGAAGATGACGTTAGTGACCCATCAATTGCAGGTAAAATTGGAAAATTTGGCTTTTGTTTGTCAATCGGTGTACCAAGTGAAATCCATAGTAATATGCGGATTGTCACCTACAAATCTTAATTTTCTTAATCCAATTGTTCTCCATTCAACAGTTCCCTAATCATATTCAGTCAACCCCTACATGATTTTAATGATTATTTACTTCTATAGGGGCCTTTTAATAAATCGATGAACTCTAGTAGTTGGGTGAAGAATGGTCATTCAATGCTTTAGTGACATTTGGTTTAATTTTGTCTGCATCATTCTTTTATGTCGACTATTAAAATAATCATAAATTTATTTATTTTTTCCTTATTTGTAGTACACTTTTATGTCTAAAGTCTTGATTGAGGAAGATCCCCAAGAATTGCAAACTTAGGTCTTTAAAATCTCTTACATATTTTGAAATTTCCAAAGTTTGACAATCAATCATACTTTTATATTGTTACCTTCTTCAGTTGTAGAGGTTCTATACCATCGTTAGATTCCCAATGTAAATAGCTAGCCTCTTCCTCTCATTTCTTTTAGGGTCCTTGTACAACATTTCCATTGAGGCCATCTTCATGGAGCAGAGGAATAAAATTAAAGCAACATTTAACGACACTTCAAGTGATTGGACGAACTGATAGGCGTTTATTAGTTAAGCGTAATCTTCATTTAAGGTGAGGAATGCTTGCTTATTTCCCTTAATTTGGAATTCACTTTCTCTGATTTCCTAATGCAGTTCCTAATAACAAGTGATCATAAAGCTGGCTAATTGATATCATGCTTAGGAGCTTTCTTACTGTAAATTCATCTGAAATTGGGAATTCCTTTCATCTCTATTGGAAGAGATCACTAAAATCTATACACCTCTATTGGAGGCAATCAACATTTCCTAATACAAGTGCTAAGCATACAAATTGAGTTGAATTATTTTTCAGTGCAGGGGCTTATATTCATGGATCCAAATTGAAGATTTCAAAATTTTGGGCTTTTAAAGGTAGTGCGCAAAATGATGAATCAAGAAAGAGAACAAATGGATCCAAATTTTCAAAGAACACTGTAAAACTTTCTTATGTGCCGACAGACAATGGGGAGACCATAATGGAATCTCCCAAAGTTCATAGTGCGCCAGTTTCCCATACATCTAAAGGCGAAGGAATCAATGGATCTCCTGCTATTCATAGATTGTTTAAGAAATGGTTGAATATGTTGTGCACACAACCACCATGTGAGGAAGAGGATGGAATTTTGAAACGGCAGTCCGCAAGTGAAGAATTACAAGAACCTCAAAGCAATATTCAAGACAAAGAAAGGGGAGGAATTCTGAAGAATGTTTGGTGCAACATTACAGGGCTGGATGCAACAATCAAGATACCATTACTAGTTTTGTGAGTATGATGGTTTTTGCTTGGCTCTTCTCTTGTCTTTCTTGCTCTCTCTCAATCTGCAGGTTGCTTATACATATTGTATCCTTGTGGCACCTTTTCCACTTCAGAAGGGACAGTAAAAAATGAGACATGAAATATACAATTCAAACAATGGTAGTAAGGATAATTTTTGTTGAAACATTTGTTGTTATTAGGAAGTGAAAAAAAAAAAATCAAGAGTAGAGGCTGATAGGCTAGCTCAGTGGTTGTCACCTTTCCAAGATGAAGTTCTTGGATTCAACTTACCACTTGGGCAGGGTGAGTTTGGGGTATAGAGAATGCTACCTCCTGTTTTAGTATCTCAATATTAACTTGATAGTTTCCTTCGAGATCCCAAAAAATAAAAAATAAAAAATTGAGAGATAAAATAAAAGAAAAAGAAACTAGGTTTTTGCTTTGCAGCTCTCTTAACTAACGTGTTCTGAGGCTTTATCAATGTTATAACTGGGAACTAGTTTTGATTGTTCCTCATCAACTAAGCAGCAGAGCATTCTTCTGCAACATGCCATATTTGATTACTGTATTTAACATTTCGAATCATCATCTTGATCATTACATGCATAACTTAAAACAGCTCATAGTTCATTTTTCTATCAAAGTTTTTGCCACTTTACTTACATTTTGTTGTAAATGCAGCATTCCTTTATACTTGGTGATCAATGTGTTTTGTGGGGCTGAGGTGTCCAAGGAGTTGACTCCTTTGTGGATATTGGGGCCTCTTGTTGTTGCTCTCTACATCAAGATGATCTGGGGTTTATGGGCACTCTATGTTTTCACCTTTCGGCAGACAATTAAACTAATTAAGAATTTGCCTACTTACTACCTGGTGGCCGCTAGCTATGTTAAGCAGGGAAAGTTGAAGGATGATGTGAAAGCTCGTGTGCTGCAACCTGTGATTAAAGTTAAAAACTTGGACTACAAAGAGTTCTCAAGGAAAAATCTTAAAGTGTTGGAAGAGTGGCTTATGGAGAAATATCTAGATTTTGTGGAATCTATATGGCCCTATTATTGTAGGACAATCAGGTTTTTAAAGAGGGCTAATCTGATTTAACTTGAAAAATTTTAAATTTTTGGGTGAGGCCACCGGTTAAAGAATTTCTTGTTTTGAAGAGCTTGAGGAGCCAGCTTGAACCCCAGTTTTAGATTGGGGTCGCTGCTTCAGGCAAGTCAAGGATTACTGTGGAGGCAGATTGCTCATTTAAGTGATCTTTAGGGCATTCTTGTGCCAGATTCCTACCTCCTTATTTCATTGTATTAGCATGTTTTGGTTGCTCCACTACCGAGTGGAATTGTTTCAACTTAATCATTGAGTAATTAATGGAATTTGTATGTTCTTCCCTTCTCATGCAAACAGCTATTTATGGAGACGAGGATGTTCTAAATTTTGGTATAGAATACAACCTTTGGAGGGCTTCAGGTTATTACTCCCTGAAGTTTGAGTCCGAGAATATGATTCTCTCACTTTTGTTTATTTCAATGTAGCAGATTAAAGGGAAAAAAAAAAGTTAAAAGATATTTCTACCAACTCAAGAGAAGTCAAGCATATCCTGTGTGTTAATCAGAAGTTAAGGCGTAGGACAATGCCTACCTACCGCAAGACAACCTGTTACAGCTACAATGATGCTACTTCGTTATTTCCATGATTTAGTCACAGCAGCCAGAAGAGTGCCTTTAGGGTTTTGTACAACTTCGGATTGAGTTGAGCTTTTAGGAGATTTTGATGCCCGTACTTAACCTCGGAATTCAACCAATGATTCCACTCCAAAAAGAAACAAGGAGATATTACTGTATTTGTAACCAAATCAAGTACGCAGGATCAAACAGCGAATGCATGTTGAAGTGGAAATGAAGTGAAGAGAGTTACAGGAAAACTAAAAATTTTACGACATTATAAAAGTTCGAATACGAACAAAAGCAAAAAATCTGTACGGCAGGTCCGGCAGTACGAGGCTGAGATATAAGGAATGGTAGGATTTGCCCAAAATTGCAACTTTGCTTTAAACCCAAAAGCGTAGGAAGCATGAAAGCCGCTTTTCCTACCACGCCCATCCAACTTCTGTCCCAAAATCCCTCAAGGTCGTGTCTTTCTGTATTTTCATCCTAGAAAGCTCATATGAATAGCTATACCGTACCTCCGTATGAATTGGGTATGCGTTATAATCAGTCAATATGAACCTACAAAGTCTGGCACAGACTTGTCATTGTCATAACCTTTGAATAGAATAGATAATACAAAATAGGCTAATGTGTATGGCTCTTAAAGTTGATCTATCTTCAGTTTGTTGTGTGGCGAATCCACTTTCTTCCCCTCGCAGAAGACAAAGAAGAAGCTTCCAGGTACCTCTATTTTTTTAATCCTTCTGGACAATAGCTCAATTCTTTCTACTGCTTCACTGAGACTTGTATGTGCAAGGATGATCACTGCAAAATGATTTTCCTTTTGCTTTCTGCTTTCTTCTTGGTGACTTGAGTATTGATTTGTGTTATGGCTACTATTCGTTGTAAATGGTTGCTACAGTTTGACGTACGAAATTTCTGTTTATGGCGTATCCATGTCTGAAATGGTTGTTTTAGATTCTGCTCTGTACTTCCAATGATGCTTAAATGGTATGGATGCAGATATCTACCCGTAGAAGCCTATTAGGTCATGGCAAATTTGCTGGGGTTTTAATAGCGTCTGCTTAGGAGGTAGTTCAATGCTTTGGCGTTACATGTATTGCAGTAAACACATTTTGTTAAATGGGACGGGAAGCTGTTGTTCCTCGGTTAATTTTGAATTGTAACTCCACATAAATTGCTGATAAATCACTGATATCTTGATGCATTCTGTGAAGGCTAAAATATTCTAAAATCAATCTTTTGTAACCAAAACAGAATTAGGAAATGCTGTTGTGGTTTATGAAGGGATGATTATTGCAGTAGATGCATATACAAAGAAGAACATGCAGATTAATTAATTTATGTATTCCAGTTAAAACTTTGAAAGATCAAAGCTTACATACGTGTGTGTTGATTTTCTTTTTACTTTGTATATTAACGATCTTGAAGTATTGACTTCTTTTTCTTTCGTTTCTTTTCGCCTTTATTCCTTGTTTTTTTTTTGGGGTTAGGCTGATAAGTGGAAGCGTTGTTCAAACTCTTTCTCCTATGTGTGTGTGAGAAAATTTTTTCTTTTATACATTAACTTGGTTGAAGTTATAACCTCTTTTTGTTTCTTTTTTCTTGGTGGGTTGATAGGAAGAAGAGCTCGAAATGAAAATTCAACTCTTGACGGCCTGCATTACAATACCCAGAAATTGATTAATGGCCTAGTTGCACATTAATGTACTGGCTTTCTAAAGCTCACCCGGCCCAATGCTTTTCTTTTTCTAATTTAGAGACACCTAACAACACCTAACAATGTAGTAGACTAGTGCTTGAACGATTGAACCTGTTTTGTGAATTTGATTGACTATGTGACTTCTTGGTTTTCTTTGCTATACTTTCCTTTCCTGGTTATCTGTTTAAGAAGCTGCATGGAAAATTTTCTGACTTCTACAACTTTTCTTTTGCTTTCCAGCTGTCCTTATCAGGAAAACAATGTGATGAACTGCACCGTTGTTCTCATAAGCTTGTAAATGCCAAAGGTAAATTCATAGTGTTTTGATAATTTTGAAAACTCTGAATCTTTGTTCAGGTGCATTATTGATCTGTAACCCAAGCACTTTACCAGATGACATAAATAGTTATAATATAGGTCAGTTATGCTATAGTAAATAGGTTTACTCTGCTTAAATGTGAAGTAAAATTGCTGATAAATTTTTATTTCTAATAATGTACTGGTTAATGGTGATTAGTTAGCTTGTACCATTGCATAGACAGCCGCACAAAACTAAGGGGAAAGTTTCCAGTTAGGGAAAGTGTGTTGTTTGCAGCTACAGAAAGCTTGTACCATTGCATAGACAGCCCAATAAAACTAAGGGGAAAGTTTCCAGTTAGGGAAAGTGTGTTGTTTGCAACTACAGAAGAACAACCACAATTGACTGAGGCTGAACCAAATGCATTGGAGCTGGAAGATCTAGATCCCTATGCTGAAGCTCTCTCTTCTACTAGCGATTCACAGGACAGCATTCAGGGAGCCAATGGAAAACCAGGCTTTATCTCGTTTTACAACTGTCCATATAAAATGGATGATGAGGTCAATATATCAAGTGTTGAAAGGAAGCAGAACAACCTTTCATGGTTTTTGGGCCCAGCTGTCCTTGTGGCTTCCTTCATTTTCCCCTCCCTGTATCTGCGAAAGATACTCTCCACAGTTTTCGAGGATTCTTTGCTGACAGGCAATGACACTTCCTCAATGATTTTTGTTTTAAATGTCTTTTCAAAGTTTTCCTATTAGCTTATTGATCTTAAAATATCAAAGAGGATCTACAGGGAAACAGAACAATGGGTTTTCTGCTAGAATTAGTTTGGTTTTTAGCTTATAATGATCTATTTCATTTTTGTATCTATAAGAATCATCAGACTATGGTACTTTTTAGATTACTGGTTTCAAAGTAAGGAGAGTAGAGTGAAGATTTTGATGACCTAAAATAGGGTGAAACTGTTGAGAGAAAGTGGGAAAATAATAGAGCAGGGATATAAACAAGAGATGGAGGCAGTCATTTATTGGCCTCTGCCGGGGTTTAAATTGAGCAACTAGAAAATGGTTCCTTATTGGTTGATAAAGGTAATGGGATTTGAAACAGAATTTAGCAGCCTTGGACTTCTGAAAGTAATGGATGTATTATTAGCTGATATTTGAGTTAAACACCGCTTAGGGAATTGCTGTTAGTTGGCCGACGAAAAAGATTGAACATTGAGAGAGATTTTCTAAGAATTGATGCAAGTTTGGCTCACAAGAGTGCCAAGTATTGTTTGCATCTAACCGGTTGATCAGGTTTTTAATTTGGGGAGGTGATGCATATCAAATTTTTTTGACATTTTTGTGAAATTATCTTTATTCTGATTTAATGCAGAACTAGTTTGTTTTTGTTGTTGGGGTTTCTTCTTTCCTTCCAGTAAACAGCATTTTCACATATGCAGATTTCCTCATACTATTCTTCACGGAAGCTCTTTTCTATTGCGGTGTTGCTGTTTTTCTTCTGCTAATAGACCAGTTAAGGAGGCCATTGGAGCTCAAGCATGATGTATTGCACGGAACCCCAACTCTGCAGTTAGGCCAGCGGATATCTTCTGTTGCTGCCCTGCTACTTAGTCTTCTAATACCGATGGTGACAATGGGATTGGTCTGGCCATGGACTGGTCCTGCGGCTTCTGCCACTCTTGCTCCATACCTGGTTGGGATTGTGGTTCAGTTTGCTTTTGAGCGCTATGCAAGATATTGCAAGTCACCCTCATGGCCTGTAATCCCAGTCATTTTTCAAGTAAGTGCAACTCTGCCCTATTCTTTGATCAATTTCTCTAAAAGGGAAGGAAATCATACAGATATTGTTTTATACTCTTTTACAATGCGTTTAGAGATGGGAGGTCCTAACTGACATAATGTTTGGCCCTTCTCTTAGTTTTTATGTTTAATTGCACTTATGTTGCTTTTTTCGAAAGTATTTAAGCTTATATCTAGGCAAGTTTGATTATCTAAAAGTGAAATATGTTGCTCCTGGTGTACAGGTTTATAGATTGCACCAATTGAACAGAGCAGCACAACTGGTAACGGCCCTGTCATTCACAGTCAAGGGAGCTGAAATGACCACACACAACTTGGAAATAAGTAATTCCCTGAACACACTCCTGAGTGTCCTTCAGATCCTAGGTGTCATTTGCATTTGGTCACTCTCAAGCTTTCTGATGAAGGTTTTCCATGTTGACAATAATTGCTGACTGAGACATGAGAGCTCAATTATAATTGCACTTGCCGGGGTAAAACATGGCACCTTTTCCTTTCAACCCATTCGAGCTTGAGACAAATCTGTTTAACGAACACACAGAATTGATCTTGTCCAAAGCATAAAATTGTGGCAGGGTTATTCTGATCAAGATGCTGAAGTATTAGGGAAGCAGATTTGTTGTTGAAAGTTCATTACTCAAATCCTGCTATTTAAATATTGCAGTTTCCTATTTTTTTATCATCTTTTTCTTTATCATTTCGCTTTAATAACTCTTACTGTATTTCCGGACATCAAGCTGGTAGTACAGACAAAGACATGATTTGTACTCCTCATCTTTTCATCTAATCCGAGCTAGGAAAATGTTGTGTTTAAATCATTTTCACGAGATTTATTATTCGTTTATGAAGGTTATCATTATCTGGTTATCTTAGCATCTCAATCCAAGACTTGTATCTTTTCCTTTCGATTAGTTTCTTATCCGTTGTATTCTATAACTGTTTCTTTTATCTTGAATGAGCTGTCCTGGAGATAAAAGCATTATGGTCACCTGCTCAACTTGGTGAATCAATTGACATCTCCATTTCAATCTTCATCATCTCCTTGGTTAATCCTCTGGTTATCAATTATGACTTTTTTTTCCCCTCTCAATCTTCTAAATAAATTTATCTCAAGTTTTTTTTTATTTGAATAATTCTTTGGGAATCTTTTCTCCTAAACTGATAGCTTTACTTTTAGTTTTTGAAATAAACCTGGAATCCCTTTCTTTCAGTTACCGTCCCTCCCATAACTGCAAGATTCTTCTATAGATCTTCTCTGCATCACTCTAGATCCCATATTCAGGATATGACTCTTTCATATCCAACTTCCGGTTCAACATTATCAAGTTTCTCTCTACTAATCTGTGCTTTTCTTGGCAAATAATTATTTTCTTCATCTTCTTTTCTTTTTGTGTCCAATTCTAATCCCGCTCTTATCTGCTCCAACTTTTCTAGATCTTTTAAATATTCCTCCTCTTTCTTTAGTTAAGTTTCTAGGTGGTGATAATGCTTATGCATCAATAGTATTTCCTTCTACTCCTTAGGTATGGCCTTCATCTCATTCAAGGATACAAACTTGGCATCAAGTGATTGGTGATTCCACCCCATCAGAAAAATTAACACATACCTCCTGATGGTAATAAAATAGTTTTCACTCCTGTGGAGATACTACAAGCTGGTATCTTTAAATGAGCATCTTCTTTGACATACATATATAGTTTTTTTACGTTTAGGTTCAACTTTGAATAAACAATACCTGAAAGAAAATGGGATTAAAAGTTACCTTGACAAATAGAAATAATATATTCATATTTAAATTTTGCAATAAAATGAGTGATTCTAAGATGCTTGAAACTGGTCCTCGACACATCTTTTGCGGACTACTAACGCCTTAAAACAGAGGTTAGATATGGATATGACTAAAATAAGGATGATGCCAATATGGACCAACTTCTATATTATTCTTCTAGAATACTAATTTACTATATGGCTAGTTACCTAACAAGTTCTCTAGGCAAACCTCTTCATCCTAATGAAAATATAATCTGAGTTAAGAGAATTAACTTCTTAAGAATTTATATAGAAATTATCACCATCAAAATTGTTTGAAAACAAGGAAACTTAACAAAGATGAGAAACTAGTGAAGGGTGTTCAGTCTTATTAACATGTCATTGAAAACCTTAAAGTTAAGGTCACCTAAGGTTTGGAAAGCCATAGGCAAAACTTTTGTTATAGGAGAATACAATGAACTAATAAGAATAAATAGACCTTTAATTCTAAATGATAAAGAGGTGATACCTCAATAGGTAACTATTCCTCTAGAAAATATAAAGGAAATGAAAGAGGAATAATAGAAAAACTGAGTGATCTTGTGAGCAACTCAAAAGATACTACTAACTCTAAGAAGGAGCTCTTAATTTCTAAACTAGAAGAAAATAAACATAAACATTTTTGTAATGATGTTACCCTTCAACATTTCAAATCCTAGGATTTGAAAAAATTTAAAATACAAAAGATGTTAAGGAGACTTCTAACTCCACCAATTCTCTCTTGGAAGTGGGAAAGTTTCCCATCTTAATTAATACTCATCCAACAAATGATAATAGGACAAGTACAAAAATAAAACCAAAGAGAAAGCAAAAGAAGAATGCTACAAGTAACTCATCTTCTTCTTGTCTATGTCAATATCAGCTCAAAATATAAAGGGATGAAGACTCTTCATGACTATTTGCTTTTAAAGTAGCCTATTTTTGTTACTATCTTACAGACCAAAATAATAGCCTTAAAATACTCAAAAGGGTTATAGTTTCTCAATAAATGAAAGCCTTAAGATATTAGAAAGGGTTGTGCTTTCCTACTATAATTATAAAATTGTTGATGCTTTTGATTTTAAATCCTACTTTACTAAAGCAATTCTACATAGTGAATATGGAATCTCAAAGGAAAGCCTTTAAAGATAGAATGAAAAGCATTATAGAGTGACATTTTAATCTTTGGTCGATACTAGGGGATTTCAACTGTACACTCTTAGCTCAAGTAATAATTATAGAGACATAAATGACTTAGTCATACTAAGAAGTTATGGTAGAAGGTGATTGAGAAGAGAGTGAGAAATGATACACTTATCTTAAAGAATCAGTTTGGTTTCATGCTAGGAAGGTCTACGACAAAAGTTCTTATCTCTTTAGACAATTCTACATCAGGCATATGATAACCACCAAATTCCCGGGCTAAGGATACTCATAATACCCTTAACCTGACTATGCAAGGCTAACTGAATATCTTTAAAACACTTGGACAACACAGCGGTTATATTTTGAAAATCCTAAAGCTAAATTAAAACACCTGTAAATCAGTTTTAAACGCACTTCTATATTCACATTAAAACTCTACCATAAGTACTGGACTTTTAAGTCCACTCAAGAGCAATCTCAACGATAATACAAAAGGTTCATACACAAGATCATTTACAAACCATAAGATAGTCGAGAGTTAATTTACAAAATTATAAAGCATATCAACATAATAATGAGCCCCTGTACAATAAAAGTGCAAAACAGAGGCTACCCACATGTGGCAATGCCCCAAAAATGTCAAAAGACCGCACGATCCACTCAAAGCTTCAAGCTCACCAAATTAACCTACATGGTTGGATAGCGGAGGGGGTGAGTACACTATGTATTCAGTGAACAAGTAAAACATACATTGCAAACATAACCTGGTACACACCAAGATGGTCTAAATAACCTAAGGACAGTTTTACGCATCTAACATACGTATAACCACCTATGAAGTGAACATATATGACATAGAAACATATAGGCCTAATCTGTTGCTTATCCCATACTAGCTAGGAATCATATTGGCCTAGCCTATTGATCACTCATTCAGTGAACATAGGTTCCAGTTCCAGTATACAAGAACAGAAAAGCATCATATGTAAAATCAAATCTCGTCAGGAAGTCAAATCTCAGAATATGCTAAAATAGTTATGTGTGTCACTATTAGTCGGCCAAACTAACGTACACACCCATCCATTCCTGGTGTTGGTTCGACTTTCATCTGTGGTAAGTTCAGACTATGGTCGACAAGAGCGCATGACCCTAGATGATGACCTCGTCGGTGACTAGACCTTTAGGTGTGCAATCACCCACAAGTCCCGTAGAAAAGTATCGATATAAGGACTCGACTTTTATGTACCAACGTTAAGGGTACGGGGGTTGCTTAATCTGTTGTACCTAGCACACGAATGGCCAATCGTTACCTCACCAATCACAGAAAAATCATATACAAATATTTATACTAAAATCAAGTAAGATATTGTGCCTTTATTGATTAGTCCAACCGATAAAATAAAACTTTGCCATGACTCTAAGCCAAAAAAGAACACATACATGACTCGATTATGCATATGTAAGTTCCAAAATATTATTTCATGTAGTAAAAGTCATCTTTTGAACTCTAAGTGCAAAGTTGTTCAAAAATGTAGTTTCAGAAAATATATAAGTATACTAACATCTATTTGAGATTCAATTCTACTATGCATTACCTAGGTTCAAAATTCACATACAAGTCATTATGTATGTCTTGGGTTATCCTAGTCCTATTTTAGAGATATGTTTTCCCTAACTCACCTCAAAAGAAGGTATACACTCCTTTAACTTCAACAATTCCTGGTATAAGCTCCTTGATCCACAGCTCCCGAGGCTTTAAACATACAAATATACGTTGTATTTACTACTCAAACATTTGTCTTATATTTATACACCACCGCATAAGTGTATAAAACACAATATCACAATCTT